>JAXQQM020067359.1:0-23225 GCA_034641835.2 Pinus albicaulis
CTATCACCATCCATATCATGTTCCCTTAGAAGTCAAAAAACACTCATGTTCCTAAATCGAGTCTTGGAAATTGGAGAAAAGCTTTGTAAAACCCTTAAAATATTGCTTGCGCGGTTTTACTAGCCTTTTCCTAAGCATGCGTTGATTCTCCTTCCATTAGCCACAGAGATCGCCACTTTGTTTGCCACTAAAACCTGTGCACCCCCATGAAAATCAAGTAAAAATAAAAAGTAACTTCTAGAAGCCTAGTTGGTCGAATATTATCCCAACTGGAAGCCTCTTGAGTCACGCCAGTTCGAGTTTTATCCCTCCACTCATGGAGCTTATCCCTTGGTCCAAGGAACTCAAATCCCTTCATGGGAGGAATACATTTTTCTCTTAATATATTTGAAACTACTTCAATCTCTCTATATATTGAACTCAAGTTTCAGGCTAAAGGGTAGATACAATAGTTACCTAGATATCAATGTGAATATAGATTGATCTGAATAGTTTCTAAGCTGGAGAGAGTTCATAGAGTGCATACTTTCTATAATAGTGAGTTTTTGTTGACACTATTAGCCATCAATAAATTTTGTAATAACTGATGATGGATAAAACAGGTCTTTTAGTCTTCAAGAAACAAGTTTTAAGCAAAATTGTGAGTTCTTGAAGCCTTGCTGTGTACCTTGGCCAAAAGATCCATTCCATTGATAATATTCATTCAAAATTCCTCATAGAAGCCCTGCTGATTCAAAAAGAAAACTACCTTCAAAACCATAATTCCCACCATTTCTCCATTTCAAAATATTCCCTTCATGTCACCCATTTTCCCATTTTTACCCTTTATTTTCCTCAAAATTCCCCTTTAAACCTTGTAAAATCCTTTTATTAAGGTTTTAATCCTTTTTTACCCCTATTGAAAACTCCAAAATCCTTCAAAAACCTTCATTTTTTATTCCAAAACCCTCATTTTTAAATATAAGGCCTTAAGCACCCTTTGCTTAAGCCTGAGCCCCTTTTCTGCCATAAGACCCGCTCCATGACCGAGCACTAAAGGCCATCAGCTATCGGCCATTGGTGATCCCCGTTTCCTTGTTCCCGAACTCTTTTTCCATGGATGGCCAATCTCCTGATTCGATCGGGACCGTCCATTCCCCAAGATATGATGGCCATCGCACTCTGCGCTCCACTACATCACTCCATCGCATAAGCGCATCGCATTGTGCTTCGCCTTTTCCATCTCCCCTGAACCTTTTCTCCGCCGATATGCGAAACCCTGATCGCATCTCCACCGTTGATCTCGATCCTGATCCGACGGTCCTCCATCCATCGCACTTCGCTCTCCCATCGGCCATCGGCACATCGCAATTCCAATTTCCTCCTTCCCAGACCCTCTTCTTTGTCAATTGCCAATCCACCGAGTTCATCTCAGCCATCCATTTCCCCGATCCAATGGCTCCCATTGATCCCCTCCTTTCAACTCCACCCAATAGTTTCTCACTCTGTGCCAAAACTGCTGACGTCATCCGTTGGGTCCCATCGCTCTTCCTCTGCCGTTGATATAGATGACTTGCCCTATGGAAACCCTTGAATAGTTGTTGTGTAAGTAAACCCTTTTATGACTCCATAACCCAATGGTTTAGGACTGTTTTTTGAACTATCTTTCCAAGCTAAAACATCCTTCCACTTATTTAATCCTTTACTTCACATGACCTTCTCATTTAATGATTCCCAACAAAAAACAAACAAATCCCTTGTACTTCATAACTAGCCTAATATCATATCATAAGCCTTAAATATATATCCTTTGAAAACACATATAGAGAGATCCCTCTCTGAATCCAGAAGGGCTAGATCCTAGGATTCCAAAGTGGTTCTGATGTTGCCTTGTCATTTGGTATGCCAATCTGCCAAATCACAGGACCCCAACATAATGGCGACTCCACTGGGGACATTCTGAGTGAATTAAATCTTAGACATCCTTAAGACCTCATAAGACCCACAAACCTCCTTAGATTGGTATTCAATTGTTGAATGGTGGACAGCAACTCATCTTAAAAATTTTGCAATCCTCCACCTGGCGACTCCACAACTCCCAAAAGACCAAATGAATCCACTGGTAGAAGACTCTGAACTGGTTGAATAGACACAGTGACTTCTTTTCTGATTTACAAACATGATTCCAAGGATACAACAAAGATATCCTCCAATGAACAGAGATCATATCCCTAGATTCCCACACAAAATGCCTCAAATAGATTGGATGAAAAACCTGCCTATTTTTCAAGATGAAAATTTTGATGACCCCTTGTTACATCTCATCAAGTTTCATATACATGTATGGAGGTTAAAATTTGAATGGCATGAGGACTTTCTTATGAAAATGTTCATGGCAACATTAGAAGGTAAGGCAAGGGATTGGTATGAATGGTTAGAACCTAAGAGCTTATTTTCTTTAAAAGACATGCACCAAGTATTCTATGAAAAATATAAATAAAACTCTCCATCCTTGTCATGGGTTGAAAACTGTTGTGATCAATCTCAGAACATCATACAATACCTATTAGATATTGATGAGGATTTGGTTAATATGCATCCCGAGGATCTGTTAGCAGCCATTCATGAATTTCATACCCAAAAAAACTATCACAAGAACCTAGATGAATCATTTGAGGAAGAGATTAATCAAGAAATAAAATAAATTCCTCAAGATATCCCTGCGAGCATAAATAATGATTCATAATCCCTTTTAGCTCAGGCTCAAGAAGACATCCAACCTTAAATTCAGTCTTCACAAGAGATAGAGAACTGTTGTACTTCTGCTCTAAGAAATACAGAAACATCTCCTCCTTTGACAGAAGAAGAAATCGATCAAATTATCAATAAACAGCCATCCTCTGAAATTTTTTGCAAAACAAACACCCTTGACCATTCAACTAATGAACTTTGTTGTAAAAATTTAGAAAGTTCCCTTGTAGATCAGAATAAAGAAAGACCTACTGATAATCCAGTATGTTTGATTGGTGATATTACTTACATTAATAATTTTCTTAATTTTGATCTGTTTGATGATGATGTTCTCCAAAAATAAGTTGATCTTTCAGGACCATCATTAGTAGATTTGTGGGAGGAAGATCAGTTCCACCAACTCCAAGAAAGTAATGAGCCAAAGCAGGCTATTTACGATACTGATGAAGAAATCTTGAAAAATGCAGAAGAGGGCGAAGAATCTTTGAATCTTAGCTTTAATTCATTACAACTCATCAGTAATAGTTTTCATGTGATTTGGAATCAGCATTCTTTCAGCTCAAAGGTTGAGGAGGAAAACAATGAAGAACTTCTTGAGCCGGTTGAAATTAAAGAACCTTCTCCTAAAAGGGTTGAGGTAATGAAAGAGACGCCTACTCAAGAATATAATGACAGCTTCACCGAGCTCATTCCACTGAATCAAAATACCCTGAGACTACAAGAGGACAACACTGCCAAATATGATGATTCCTCCAGTTCAGATCACAATGAAGATGAGGAAGATTTTCTTTCTCAAAAGAATATTTTTCTTGATCCAGTGGAAGAAAAAATAGTCCTGGTTGAAACTTACCTTTCTAATACTCCCAACCAGGTATTA
This sequence comes from Pinus albicaulis, assembly GCA_034641835.2. Classification (NCBI taxonomy): domain Eukaryota; kingdom Viridiplantae; phylum Streptophyta; class Pinopsida; order Pinales; family Pinaceae; genus Pinus; species Pinus albicaulis. Next base: position 3,608 of record JAXQQM020067359.1, read on the forward strand.
TTTCAAGACCCCTTCGCTCATTTTTTGAAGACATTTGAAGAAGGGATGGAGATTGTTAGGTGCAGTGTATCACCAAATGCAAGAAAAATTTTTAGCACTGCTGCCAAGAAACAAGTGAGATGGGAGTGGCCCTGTCTGTCCGACATGCTCAAAGAGATGAGCAAAGACCAGTCATGGAACCATCTGATTGACTGGATGTATTAGAAAAGAGAATTTGTCAGCTAAACATGTAAATATTTTATAGTTAGATTAGGGTAGGTAGGAATTTCAATAAAGCTAAGCATGTGAGCATTTAGTTAATTTTTTTTTTTTTTCTTTGAAAGAAAAATTGAAAAAATACAAAAACAAATAGAAAAATAGAAAAGAGGGCAGATATAAAAGAAGAAAGTTACAACTCCATACCAAAAAATAAAGAGAGTCTGAAAGTGTGCAAGCCTAAATGCCACTACTTAAAAGAGAGCACTACTATTTAGTCATACAACCTAATCATGACTAGATAGATTTCAATTTACTGCTGATAGGTTAGTGAAGAAGATTAGCCAAACAATTTAATATTGGCTTATCAGTAGACTAGATTAGGATAGAAAAAACAGAGGTTCAAACAAGATTAAATCTTGAACCTGTAAGTTTGATGAATAATAGCTCAAATCAGATCAAAACCTGAGCCAAAGATAGAAAAAGAACTGGTTCTAACATGCTGAAAACTTGAACCAGGTAAAGAAGAAGAAGATAGATCTAAGAATATCAAAGCCAGAGCTGAAAGAAATAAAGAAGGATGCTTGTAATTTTCAGATCTGAAGCCTTCAAAAATTTGTTTTAATTTTCTGTAAATTTCAGTCTATGTGCAACTTATTTTTTATGCCATAGTCTTATAGCAAATCAGATAGTTTAATCCTAGTTTGTCTATATTTAAATTTCTGTTTTAGAATATAGAGAATAAGATTTGTCAAACAGTCTAATCTTGATAGATAATAGTTAGGTAGAGAATTTATGAGTTCAACTGTTTAATCTGGACTCATGGAAGTTATAAGAGTAGATTTAGAATAGTTTTCCTGCTTTCAATAAAATAATAAAATGTTGATGTCAAAGGGTTTGCAAGTCCAAGTGAACCTTATGAAGAAAAAATGTTAGGAAAGTAGGTTGTGTAGATAGTTGTTTGGGGAATGAATTATTCTATTTGATGTAATATTGATCATCTTTTAAAATCAGCATGATCAAACAAGAAAGAGGTTGTCAAAATGCAAAGCATAGGTATACATTCCAGATATTTATCTCTGAGGTTCTTGACACCTCCAAGGAGCTGCCATCCCCAAGTGGAGCCACTGTTAGCCATCAATAAAATTTTGTCATAACTAATGTTGTCTAAAACAGGTCTATTAGTCTTCAAGAAACAAATTTGGAGAAAATATGTGAGTTATTGAAGCCTTGTTGTGTCCCTTGTCCAAAAAAAAATTCACCTCTTTGATATCTTCACTTCAAAACCTTCAAAGAAAGCCTTGCTAATTCAAAAGGAAAACTGCCTTCGAAGCCATAATTCCCACCATTTCTCCATTTCAAAATATTCCCTTCATGTCACCCATTTTCCTCATTTTACCCTTTATTTCCTTCAAAATCCCCTGAAAACCTGATGATTTTCCTTTATTCTGGTTTAAAACCCCTTTTATATCCTATCGGAACCTCAAAAACCTTCAAAAACCTTCACTTTTCAGTCAAACAACCTTCATTTTAAAATATAAGGACTTAAGCCCCTTTTGCTTAAAGACCAAGCCCCTTTTCTACCATAAGACCACGCTCCATGACCAAGCACTAAGTCTATCGGCCATAGACACATTACGATTCCAAATTCCTCCTTCCTGGACCCTCTCGCCGGGGACACGATCCTCCGATTCAATAGCAACCGTCCGATTAACCCAAATCAACGGCACACGTTCACTGCGGGGGCATCTGACCAAAGTAGCCCGTACTCCCTAGTACCCCGCAGTTGACTCTTTTGACTGTGGGAGATCTCATATCTACGGCTAAGATTTACTGCGGAGGCACACCCTGAGATTTTAATCTATACCCCCCATTCCCCTGCAGTTGATCTTAGCCATCGATCTTCTCCAGATCTGACGACCGTCGGCTCTCCCCCTTTTCCCTAACCCCTCATCCACCTTCTCCCCCCGGAACAGATTTGGATCGTCAATCCTAATAATCCAACGACTCCCACTTAACCCGATCCATTTCACTTTACTAATTAAAAACCTTTTGCTACACAACAAAGGCTGATGTCACCTTCAGGACCCACCATCCTCCTCCTGTGCATCTTTCTCCCCTCACACTAAACATCCACTGTAGATCTACAGCTCGCGGATTGAACGGTCAACGCATCGTTTCATGCCCATTCCACTCACACCTCTGCAGCGTGCAATTTGAACATGAAATGGGTGGTTTTAGGGGGACATGCGTCAACCCCTAAACCTTATTGTGTTCCCCCCTACCAAAACCATTTACCGCTTGACCCTCATGCGAATACCATTTCTGGTTTTCCGCCAAAACCACCTACCATTACTTCGTGCCAAAATTCAAATTAAACCTAGTTTTCGCTTCTTTGACATGGAATCCTCCATCAATGCATTCATCCCCCTCTACACAGCTCATCCGCCTTCACCCTGAGCCTCTGTTAGCAGTTAAAACCAAAAAACGTAGGATTTATTAATAGTTTGATGTTTTTTGCAGGCTTAATGGAAGTTTCGTAGTCATAAAAGCTGTCCCACAGTCTAGTAAAGGGACATGGCCAAGGATGACGATCCTCTGTGGCAAAATTCAATATAGAAAGGGACATAGAGGAAGTTAATCTCCAAGTTTAGCCAGTGCATCATGAACATTGGTCATTCAGTAAAGCCCTCCAGTGCAAGTACCTGTCAGCAATCAAATGAAGACCACACAGTGAAGATATCAAAGATTAAATAAGAAGGATTAAAGTGAAAAGTATGAATATTTAAATTTAATCCACAGTTAAAAGATAAAGACACAGTATAAGACCGAAGATGATCTGAAAAGGCATAATCAGCCTTAAAAAAAAAATTCATATCAGTGTTTAAAGTATTTAAGACAAATCAACAGAAAGATGGCTTCGAAAGACAAATCACCGAAGCCTTTACTCCTCCAAAGACTAAAAATGACACCTATAGTCCTATTTTTCTCAAAGATACACGCAAAGTTATTACATTCAGAGATATTTTGCAAATGCAGCTCAGAAGTTATTGCCATCCTACCTAAAAAATACCAAAGGTCAACAAAGGCCGCTAAACGGTTCACAGAGTTAATGAAGTGCAGAGATAGACTTTAATTTATTTTGCCTTGAGCCCTGCGTGGTCTCAAAGGTCACAAAACATTTCCTCTGTCATTTATGAAGCCTTTAGAGACCTTTTATTTCACTCCACCTCCTCATTCTTCTATAAAGACTCCATGAGGAGCTCATTGTAAAGGGTTGGAAAGTTATTGATTTTTTGAACTGTTATTGAGTGGAATTTGTTGAGTAGTTGTAATATAGTAGGCTGGGAAGAGATGTATTGGACTGTAGAAAGCCATTGGACTCGAATATGTAACTGGTCTTGGACATCAAATAAAAAATCAGATTCATAGGATCCTGGTCTATATTATTGGTGATGTTTTTCTTACTGTAATTGTTATTCTCCTTATGTTTACATACTGTCCATTTTCTCTGATAAAGAACAACAAATATAGAGTAGGATTTATTGCAAAGTACCCTATTTCTCACTGATAAGCTTTATCCCTATGTTTTCTTCTAATTGTGCGTTTGAGGATAATTCAACAAAGTATAACCAGTCAAAGAATGTTGGTGAGCCCATGTCTTGCTGAGTAGAACTTGAGACATTGTCCTTGAATGATATTTTCACTGCATACTAAGTAGAGTCCTAATCAAGGAAGTTTATGGTTAACCCTATCCCTTGTTTAGTCTTTAACAACTATTTTGAAGATTTTCCTTAAGAGTATTCCAAAATTAGGATAGGTTCAAAGTCCTTACTTGATCTTAGGATACTTTTTATGCTTATCTTAAATGTTTTCCCTTAAGAGTATGTCAAAAGCAGGACAGGTTCAAAGTCCTTACCTGATCTTAGGTTGCCCTTTGTTTTCTTATATGTTTGCTTCTTTCACCGCACTTCTTAATGTTCCATACCACAAACTCAACTTAAGAGATCTTTTGATATAGATGACTTGCCCTATGGAAACCCTTGAATAGTTTTTATGCAAGTAAACCCTTTTATGACTCCATAGCCCAATGGATTGACACTTTTTCTTGACCTATCTTCCAATGTTGAAACATCTTTCTAATTTTTCCCTCCTTCACTTCACATGACCTTCTCAGTTAATGATTCCCAACCAAAAAAAACAAACAAACGCCTTGTACTTCATAACTAGCCTAATATCATATCATAAACTAAGCATAAAAAATATCTTTTGAAAACACTTATATAGAGAGATCCCTCTTTGAATTTAGGAAGGCTAGGTCCTAGGATTCCAAAGTGGTTATGATGTTGCCTTGTCATTTGGTATGCCAATATGCCAAATCACGGGACCCTAACATCCTTTAAAATCTCAGCAAAATTAGGAATAAACCTCCTCACAAAATTTACCTTTCTAAGGATAGACTAAATCTCTTTTCTGCTTCTAGGCAGATCCACTTTCTGAATTGCATTGACCCTGTTTGGATCAATATTAATCTCGTCTTTAGAATTAACATGTCCAAGTTATTTACCTGAAGTTAGAGAAAAATTCTTTTAGTGGGATTGAGATAAATGCCAAACCTTCAACACTTCAACAAGATCTTTTCTGGGTGCTTCAAGTGATCTTCTTCTCTCCTTGAGAAGATTGTTATGTCATCTAGAAATACAACCACCATATTATCCTTCTGCTCAATAAAATAAATGTCCATTTCTCTCTGAAAGGTGGCTCTTGCATTCATCAGACCAAAGGGCATTTTGGCATACATGAATGTTCCCCACGGTGTGGTAAAGGCTATTTTTTTCCTGATCTTCCGAATGCACAAGTACCTAATTTTACCCTAAAAACCCATCAAGCATATACATCCTTTGGGAACCAACAATGTTTAGAAAATTTTGGTCCATATTTGGGAGAGGGTAATTGTCCTTCAGAGAGGCTTTATTCAAGTTTCCAAAGTCAATGCATATTCTAATTTCTCCACTCTTTTTTATGACTGAAACCAAGTTTTCAAGCCACTTTGAGAATCTGATTGGAACAATAATTTTGGCATCAAAGAGTTTCTTGATTTCCTTCTCAATCGGAGGCATGAGAAGTGGATTAATCCTCCTCAAATTCTGCTTGAAAGGCTTTTCATTTTCTTTAATGAGAATGGTATTCTGAATGATAGTAGGATCATACTTCTTCAAATCAACATAACTCCAAGAAAAAACATCTACGAACCTTTTCATCGTCTCAATATATTTCTATCTCATAACAACTGAAATAAACTTTGAAAGTTTAATTGCTTTTGGCATAGTTACTGTACCAAGGTTAAGACTTTCTACCTTTTTATCATCATCTTGTATCCTAGGAGACTTAAACACATCATTTTGATCAAAAAAATTCTCAATGGGTATGAGACCTTTGGGTATAGAGTTATTTTTCATCTGTAACACTTCAGAATTTCCCTTAGATTCAACAAGCATGTTTTGTTGATCTACTTGTGTACTTTCAAAATCTTCTTTCAGCTCTATAAAGTTTTTGACTTGCTGGTCATCCTCAAAAACTTTCCAATGGATAATGTTATCAGGGATAGAAGGTCTATGGTGAAATTAAACCTCATATCTTTCAGTGGAATGAATAGGAATGATAAATAGAATTGCAGAGACAACTAGGGACTAGCATGTCCATGAATAAATTTCTGTATGCCCTCATTTTCGCATCCTTTGTTGGATACACACCCTCAGCATGCTTAATAACTAATTCAGAATCTCCACAAACATAAATCTTTTGGGCACTCATTCTTTTCAAAATTTCTAAGCCCAAAATTAAAGATTCATACTTAGCCATATTATTTGTGCAATCAAAATTCAATTTGTAAGAAAAGGACTTACTTTCATCTTCTGGATTTGTAATCCAAATTCCTACTCCTGCCCCCTCTGTTCCTGTTGATCCATAAAAATGTAACAACCACCAACCTTCCACCTTCTCCTCAATTATTTGTTGATTTGTTGTCTCCTAAGTTTCTGTCTGCTAAATTACAGTTTGTTGATTTTCTGTCTTCTTTTCATCCTCTATTTCAGCAGTCAATTCATTGAAAAGAATAGCAAATCCAAGTTTAGTATCAACAGCATATATTGGAAAGTTCTGAGGTTTATATTTACAACTCACCATGTAAGCCATTCTTGTTTCTCTATAAAGTCTCCTTTGCTCACCAAAAATAGGAATGGTGGCATAAGCTAGGTCCATATGCATTGTACCTTTGATTTTTGATGCCCATGACCTTGATAACAACATGCAAAACTTCATTGGAATGTCTGATACCACAATGTCCATGATCACTGTCTTGGCAGGGACTTGTGTAAGACCAAAAACAACATATTTTATTAAACTGATGCACTGAACTCTTTTTAAATCAAGGGAAAACAAATCCTTATATGGTCTAGTAATTTCCAACCCCATTCTTTCCATGATTACCTTGGGCATAAGATTTTGAGAGGCTCCTGAATCCAAAATGGCATTATGCAATGTCATCTCATGAATGCTAAGGCTAACATAAAAAGGAGGCACCTCCTCATTCTACTCATCCTCTAATCTTGGACCCAAGTATATGGTTGGATTATCTTCTTGAATATTTAGAATATCAATAGCTCCTGGTTTGGAATTTAGCATTTTCACAATCTTAATTATATATTCATTTACCTTAGGAATTTTTCCAATAGGTACTGGGATTTTGATCTTAGAAATATCACTCTCCAAACTAAAACCAAAAACATATTTTCGGTCTCTTTGACAGGAGGAGGAAGTGGTGCATCTTTCCTAACTTTAGCAGCCTTGGGGGCATCTTTCTTGGGCTGTGTTTTATTTGCAGTAATTGGCACATTTTTGTTTCTGAGATTGTACTACTTATGCATCTCAAATATTGCATTTTGATACCCTTTAAAATAATCAGATGGTTCCTCACCCTTGTTTACATCATAATCTGACTCACCATGTTCTGCCATAGTTAAAAACATCCCTGACATGTTTTCATCTAAGCAATGAACTGATTCTTCTTGTAATTCAGGTTGATATTCTTCATAAATTAAGTTTTGCTGAAAAGGAGGCCTTACTTGAGGATCAAGTTGTTGATTTATATTTTCCCTTAGCCTTTGTTGGTTTTGAGGTATTCTGAATTGAGGATTTCTAAACTGAGGTTCATGTTGTTACATGATGAGATGATCTGCCTCCTGGCTAGATTCATCGAAATTTTCCTAATGACATCTTTCATAACAATAAAACAACTACTTTAATGAGAAAATGATAGCTATTCTATTTGACAATCCTTTTCCTAATAGGACTCAAACTGTTCATTATTACATCAACTATTTTATCTCCTAATATCAGTTACACCTTTGACAAATATTCCTTCACATGTTCAAATAGGGTGTGATGGAACTCATCACTACATGACATCTTAACTAGCCTCCTCTAAATCTGGAAACAAACCCTGCTTTTTAGGAAAACTGGTCCTTATCTTCAACGCATGGTTTGGATGATGATTTGTCTTCATCTCCTAGTCTTCAAGTCTTGGATAACTGCTAACATAGTCCTTTTACCCTTTGAAAGTATCTCGAGCACCTGAAAAAGCTCCTCGCAAAGCTTCAAAGCGATTACCTCACGAGAGCGAGTTTGAACGTCACTTCCAAATGGCTTGTTACAAAATTCCCTTTAGCATCAACTTTACGATTCTTTCCTTCTACATTTGTATTCCTCATATCTTGTCCTTCATATGATTTCATCCTCTTGACTCCTAAAATGGTTCAAAGAGCATCAGAAGCTCTGATGGTTTACGTAGCATTTTCACAGCTTAATTACAAGGCAGCTCACCTTCTTCAGATTTATTTCCATATTTTTTCCTAGCTTCAAAAAGGTGTCTTCCAACTGTAAAAAATTTGTTTCCAACATTCCATTTACCTTCAAAAACATAAAACAACATCAAAATAGGATTCTTGAGGTGTTTCTTCCTCATTGATGATGATTTGAGCTAGTGGCTCCTTAACTACTGTCATTTTTAGACCTTTATTCTCCAGCTCCTCATGGATTAGCTCTAGCTATTCTTGGAGGTATTTAACCTAATCCTTCAGCTTCTTATTGGTATATTTTAAGTGCATGTTCATTATCCTTACTTTTTTACCTCTTTCCTCAATAGCATGGTCCATTTTATTAACTATTGTGTATTATCTAGGGTCTTGGAAACATTGTCAAACTGCTCTTCCCACACCCCTTTCATATTTTAAAATTGAACCTTTTGGATATTGTGTTTCCTTGCTTCCTTCTTCATAACTGAAATTTCATGGTTATCTAACCTTAACTGTTCTTCAAGGAGTTCAAACTCTGTTTTTTCAATTACTTTTTATTTTCCTTTCTTTGGCTTGCTAACTGTATATTTTTCTGTAGGAGATGAAAGATCAATAATATCTTGTGGTGGCTTGACAATATATGTAGCTAGATTAAATTCTTTGTTTCTCTCCAAACATTTTCTAGCATGCCTTTTCATGGGCTTTCTTTCCTGGAACATAAAACCTTCATCTTCACCTTCAAACTCTAGCTTCTTTGCAGTTTTATCTTTCTTAAGTTTATGTCCACCTTCCTCTATATTCTTAGATTGGACTATAGGAGTCTCTTCAATACCAATGGCATGTAGTATGTCTTCTAAATTTCCTTAAGCTACTATTCTATCTTCTACAGCCACTGCTTTATCTTCTAAAGCCACTGTTTGACTCCTTGTAATCCTTTTGCTTCCTTGTTTACTCACAGCTTGTTTTTTTTTTGCATGTTTGATCACTTTTGATTTTTGTTTTATAGGTGGGACATTGGGTGTATCAAAACTCTCCAACTGCTCTGTCTCCATCATGAATGGTTCACCTTGCTCTACTCTTGCTGGTTCACTTGGTTCTGCCGCTAAAGGTGATGGGATACACCTAGCTTTAGGTGTTCTTGTAGGAGTAAGTGTATCCAACTCAAAACCACTAACAAATAAAAAATAAGACCAATTTATGCCTAGTCTTTGGAGTTCATCTAAAACCAAAAATTTTATTAAACCATGATGAAACAATGAAGTTTCACTTCCTTATATTTTTCTTGGACCTTATCTGCCATTTTTGCTAAAATTTGGTGTAAATAGAAAGGCATATCATGAGACATATTACCAGAAAAGTGTAGGAGAAGCTTGAAATGGTAAGAATATACTTTATGGTATCTCCCTTCACAAGTGAAATATTTTTGGATGATAAGAAACAACTTCAAGAAGTTATCCTTTATGCAGCTCCTTGGAATGGCATTTGTAGGGTCCATTTCACTTTTTTCTGGCTTGATAAACTCTTTCAACTCTTCCATGTTAAATTTGAACCCTTTGAACCACTTCTCTTGTCCCCTTGGAATCCCTATTGCTGCTACAATGACCTCTGGTGTAATGGTAAGATCCAACGTCCCTACTTTAGTAGTTGTTCCATTAAAATTTAGAGAAAATTCTTTGGAAACCTATACATGACAGAATTTTAATCTTTCACAAAATTGTAAACATCCTGTCCTTCTGAAGACTTCTAAAGCTATTGGGTCTTCATTGATCATATTCATATCTGATGGCTCATATCTTAGACATTGGCCACCCTTATTTATCTTTGTTTTTCCAGCCATAGTTTCTTTATTGTCTTCTCACCCTCGCTTGATATTTTTTTGCCTTGCTTGATAATTCTCTGCCTCACTTGATCATTGATCTCTACAACCATTGAAAATACCATCCACAACTTTGGCTTAATGAAATGCTCTCCAGAGCTCAGTATCACACAAAGAAGGAATGAAGAATGAGAAATGACTTAATTTGGAAATATTTTTAATTTCAATGCCCACTCATAACACAATGATGACTCATATATGCCTAAAATGGTGATGATGACTTCAACCCTGACCATGTACCTTGATCTTTACCCTAACTGACTTGAATGGTATCTAAATTATACTTTTCAAATGATTTTATGACACCTAACAGCTAATTGGACATGACAGATAAGAAACCTCACTTTTGTAGTGTTCTTAGTGTATTTCTAGGTGTTTTCGCTACGAAAGTGTCGGCAGTTTCATAGCAAAAAGTGAAATTTCTCAGTGTATTTCGCTACGAAACTATGGTTTCTTGGCTAAAATGACCATTTTTGTACTAAAACTATGGGATATGAAAACTTTCAGAAAATTATGAGTGATGTGACATGATGGGATTTGAAAGTGAGTGGATTTAGACCTTAGGGTAGGCTTAATAAGAAAATTAAAAAAAAAAAAAAAATTCTTGACCAAGTAATGAAAAATGAACCCTACAACCCTACCTTTGACACATGAACCTATATGACTTTGTGAAATGATGCTTCATTTTTTTGAGTGATAACATAACCCTGATTATTATTGCAATGAATGATGGTCCATAGGTTGATGATACATCATAGACAATCATTCGTCAAGTGAAGACCAAAGACCATTTCATTGAGATGTGTGCATCTTATGGTTAATATCATTACAACCCTATTATTTAAAACTGAATATTAATATCCATAATAATATTAATTATTATATAATATATTAAACCTAATATTAGAAACCCTAATATTATACCCAATATTATAAACTCAATATTAAAAACTCTAATACTAAACCTAATATTAAACAGTGATATGAAACCCAATATCATAATCCTTATTATTAAACTGTTGACAGTGCTCGACCCAACCAACATATAGGGGGTCTCCCCGATATGAATTCCCAATTAGAATTAACACAATTTAATATAGGAGCCCCATCAAAAAATGTTGCCTAGCTGCCATATACTTAAAGATTTTCCTTGGCTACAACTGTTAGCGTGAGAGAGAAATGCACATGTACTATCAAATCATAAAGTAAGTATTCCTTATGAAATGTTTAATTGTAATGTGTATCTAGGTTCTTTCACTGGAAGGGAAGAGAAAGTGATCCTTTGGAAGAAAATTATTAGTCACACACACATACAGTTATCACAAAAAAATGACCACCTAATCATTTCTAACTAGGTATATCGAAATACACCATGTAAGGCCAATTTTTCCATAGTAAAATTTCCTTTGCTATAGGAAATAATTTGACAAACCATATTTTATTAAATTATTTCTTATTAAAACAAGAAACCCCATGAGGAATAATTAAATCAATCATTATTTATGTGATTTTCCTCTAGGAATAATTAATTAAATCATTATTTAGTTAATATTCCTTGGCATATTTGACCCCATCGTGAGAAATAATTAAATAAATAATTATTTGTTTGATTTTTCTCTAGGAATAATTAATTAAGTCACTATTTAGTTAAATTTTCTTGTCAAATTTGACTAAATCACCCAGGAATGGTTAAACACATCATTATTTGTTTATTATTCCTTAACCACATCCTTGAAATAATAAATAAATCATTTGTTTTTTTATTATTTCTAAATAAAGGTATTCAACCAATTTAAATATATTTTCCCTCCAAAAATTATAATAAATTATTCCAAGTTTTTAGATCTAGATTGTGGTTGATAATATTTTATTATTTTCCATTTTCGAGAATAAATCAATATTTTGTTATAAATAAGACTATTTTCCATCCATTCCTCACCATGATCATTTTCATCATTGTTATTATTTCCTTTTTGCAATTGAGCTCCCATCTGAGTTCAACATATACTTTTGGGTTTCATACATCAGAGAGAGAGAGATCCAGAAAACTGAAGCATAGAGGATAGCCAAAGGACACATCTCATTTGAGGGGGAGTTGTAGCTCTCATATAAGTATCCTTAACACTAGGTGTGTGAGTGTAATCATAATAATAATATTCATTCTTTTAATTTTATTTCTCCACAGTCTGGGGTTTTTACACTAGTTAATCATTTTGTTGTTTAATACTTTTCTCTGCATAGATCGATTGTTTTGCATGTTTCCTCTAAATTTCTATTGCGTATATGAAGTATTGAATGGCCAAATCTTTTGCTAGGGCCATTATTTACTCATGGCTTAAGTAAATCATTTTTGGTACACCTTCCAAAATATTTTATGCTAACACACATATGAAAGAATCGTTAGCTATGTAGCGAAATATTCTACATGGACATAAAAATCATTAAAACAACTACAACAAACATTCAACAAAACGAGCACCAAAGAAACTAAAATAGTTCAATTCCCTTAGTACATAGGAACAACACATATACCACAAACATATAAAGAATATTCTTATTACATTCATGATATATGCATGAAAGTGAGTTGGTTCAATAAGCTTTGAATATTAAGCTAAAGTTCTAAGATACATTGATACAATGAGACAACATTAGCTCCAATAGTTGAGCCTTAAGCCACTTCTTGCTCTCCAAAATAACAATATTTCTCTCTAAATCCTAGGTGGAGAATCCAAGGTGAAAATTCATTTCTTTGAGTAATGAGGTTTCTTTCATAATAAGAGGAATGACCTTTCATATCCCCATGACTCGTAGACTTATAATGTGACCTTTGAAATTCTATATGACTTTTGGACTTCTCCATGTGACTCTTTTGTCCATATGTGACTCTTAGACTTCCACATGTTTACATTTACAATATTTTCTAAAATTACATCATCATTTTCCACATCATGATGTGACGAAAACATGACAAGTCATTTACATTGATGACTTGGACCCATGGTGACTTGCACATATAGTTAAGAACTGATGAAATTTCCACTATGTCTTCAATACTTGTAATATATCTTGCATGTGATTTCTTTCTACCCCCCAAAGGGTTTCTTTATTCACGAGTCACTTTCATCATCAAAGTACATTGTTCTTTAAACTTTCACAACATGGTACCTTTGTGCCTTTTATCTTCAGGATGCTTCCTTGGGTAGCCTTTCTTGACATATATCCTTACACATGTTTTCTATTCTCTATTAGAGACCTGCAAGTATAGATCACTGAGGGAAGAAAAACATTAACCCAAAATCTTCTACTCTTTCATGCTTCATGAATTTTTTTATTATTGTGGATAAACAATGCACCATAAGAAGTCAAAGAGAACTTATAGGAACATGGTGCACTTTCAAGAGATATAGGAGGGCTTCAATTCTCACTAAGATAGTTCCATGTTCAAATTTGGAGGAGGATTGGGCTTGGAAGGTGTAGGGTGCACTTACAAGAGCAAAGACACTATGAATGTTCACTCGAAATACATTATGCGGTTGGGAGGAAGGCCAAGACCACAAGGATGGTGAATGGCACTTCCAAGGCACAAGGGAAGGCATCAATTCCTACTAAAATTGAATAGTGCACTCAATTGGGAGATAAAGGTTTGATTGACGCAGGGCATAAACATAAGCATCAGAAAGGAGGGTCATCAGAAAGGAGGGTCTACTTACTAGAATTTCGTTGTGCACTAGGAGGGAGAGAAAGGAATCATTTGGGAATAGGGTGTAGTTATAAATAAAAAGGAGGGTATACAATAGTCCCTACAAGTGTGTTGTGAGCTCTTCCTATCCTAGAGGGTGGGCTTACAAAGTCAGAAAAGGCATAAGTTTGGAAGGGTGAAACATGCAAAAACACACTAAGTTAGAAGCAAGATCATGCATAACACATTTCAACTAGTTATTGAAAATTAGACAGGATATAATAATAAGAAATATACATCAAAATTCTACTTTAAAAACATTCTCCAAATGAAACAAACTAAAAATATGTGGTTGTGACACATAAGTGTTGTTTATTTGCTAGAAAGTGTACTATGACTCCAAAGTGCACTATACGTATTCTTGACGATATGAAAACACTTAAAAAGGATAATGGAAACGTGTAACATGTGTAAAAACATAAAATGACACTGGATGAATAAAAGTGACACTTCACTTGACATAGGGTAGGCTCTAAAATTCAAAAATATCAAAATTTTCAAGGGTGTTGTAGCAACGACAACAATTGCTGACACACTGCGTGAACTTTAGCTTTTTTGTCTAGGGATAGCTTTCAATAAATATTTATCCCTTTATGAAGTATTGATTCATCAATCGGATTACTTAGTATTTCCCACTCAAGCGGGTTATAGCTGTAGTATCCATCTTTCCTTCGTTGGTTTAACAGACCACAAAAACTTACCATTTCTCAATTTATTCAATCTAGGAGAAGGGTAATATGTAATTATGAGTTAAAGATAATCAGATTATTAGTTTTCATCTCTAGTGTTTCTCCACTACAAGTAGGCATGTTCAGTACCTTGACATAGTCACTATAGGAACATAAGATTTGCTTCGCTACCAACGATCCTATTCAGTAGCCTGGCGAGGTTTCTTGTTTCACCTCTCTGCATAGGAAGCCTTTCTCTTCTTTCACCCTTTATTTATTTTATTCATACAATTGTGCTTAGGAACTTATTATTTCATAGGCGTAGAAGAGGGATCCTGACTTATTGATAGCAAAGAGTTTGTTCCTTTAGATAAGGTTATATATAAACCTTCGATACTGGTTTGCTCACTATTTATTTTCCCAATTCCCTTCTCTATTTGATTGGATTAGCATGTATAAAAACAAGTAAATTCAATACCATGTGAAGGAATTAGGATGCTAGAATAGATACGAGTATCATGGTTCCACTCAAAGGTGTCCTCTTGAATGTATCATATTTTATGTCTGGCCATTACTTGGCTTAAGACATTTTTCCAAACAAGGAAGGAGAACTAACATATAGCCAAGCGTTGAGGTTGTCACAATCCTTGTTCATTTCACCCCATAGTCCTTTTAGTCCAAATATACACTATCACACAATGTCTTATTTATGCAAAATTACCAAGACAAAGGGAAAACATACAATAGTTGGTATGAAGAAACAAAAAAAGAGTAGGAAAGTAAAATACACAAGAAATAATGTAGACCATGGATACTACAAAAGTAATTTTTAAGATCTTGACCATCGATGGGAAGAGGGCCAGTCCTACCATTTGAGGATTTCAACCTATTAGAATGATGGCCAAGCTTTTTGAAGATGGTGTATAGTCCAGTCCATAGAGATTTAAATTTGGTGTTCTTTCCTTTCTCTTTGTGGGATTTGTCCCACTTCAATACTAGGTCACCCACAATAAAATTTGTGTTCCCTGATGACCTCTTATCAAACCAACACTTGATTCATTTCTGGTGTATGGAAAAATTATATTTTTCTTTGAGCCTTTCTTCCTCAAGATTAATAAGAGTATATATTCAAGTCTGAACAAGGAGACATGGTTTGCCTTGAGACTCCTCATAAATATGCAAGGCTGAAAGGTATATTTTTGGTGGAAGGATAGCCTCTTTTCCATATACAAGGAAGTAGGGGAGTTTTTTAGAGATGGTTTGGGAGTGACACAATCAAAACATAGTGGAGTATCCATAATATTCAACATATTTCGTTGGAGTAGTCAGACAGAAAAAAATGAATTCATCAAAGCATTATACTAGTTCTTTTGTTTAGAGAAGATGATTTTCTTGATAATACGAATCAAATTTATACTTGTATATTCAGCTAAATTGTTGCCATATGGGCAGTATTTTGATGCATGATTTAAAATAATACCATTTTTTTAATGTAAAATCCTAAATATTTAGAGAAGAAAAATAAGTTTCATTATCAAAGATAAACGATGTAGGAATTCCAAACTTGGTTATGATGTTTTTTTTTAAGAAATTGGATGACTTCTTGATCATTAACTTGTCTTAGTGGAACTTATTCGATCCACTTGGTGAGATAATATGTCACAGTTAAGATGTATCAATGTTTCTTCAATGAATGAAGAAATATTTTTTCTATGACATCCACTTCCCATTGTTGAAATTACTCTTCGACTGCTATGGGTAGCAATGGTGCAACAGACCTCTAATCACTACTAGCACACCTTTGAGATATTCAAAAATTTTGGGCATAATAACGATCATCCTTAAATAATGTGGGCCAATAGTAACCTACCCTAATCACTTTATATGTAGTGGTATTGCCTGCGAAGTTTCCACCTGTTGGTCTAGATAATATCTCTTAACGCCCTTTCTGATTTTGGAGGCTCTAAATATCCTAGCAGGACACCATGATGGTGCTTTGGGAAAAGCACACCTTGCAAAAGTTGGTAAGGTGTCGTGCTATAAGTATTTTCTATATGAATACCAATACATGGCTATACTTGTGGGAGGAACATTCTAAATATTATACATATTTATTTCCTGTTCCCACCCAGAAGGATCCTCTTCTGGCAACTAATTTGATTGCAATCCAACATAGACCATGGCCTTTGAAAATATGAACTGGATTCAATTCAAGATCATATTGTTTTAAGCATGACATCTGGTTCGCTCTCCTCTCACCCAAATCTTGTTCTACAAATGACGTCTTAACAACTGGATGAGGCACATATATAATCACATGAGCTTTCAGGAGGTAAGGCCTAAAGTGCTTGACCACCTTGTATATCACATATGCTAGCTTATAAATGGAGATATAATTTAATTTTGATCCATGTAAGCAAACACTCATGAAATATATAGGCCACTGATTTCCTTGATTGTATTTATATGTTAATACATTCGTAATAGATGAATTAGAACTAAAAGAATACAATATGAAATATTTTCCAAAATCCAGACTATATAAATTTGGAGAATTAGTGATGGCTTCCTTGATTAAGGTAAAATCATATTTCTCCTTCTTATCCCATTTTCATGTTGCATATTTATTTATCATAGTTTGTAATGGTTTGAAAATTTGTGCATAGTCATAAAAGAACTTGCGTAGGAAATTAATATTTCCCAAGAAAGATTGCATTGTTTTCTTATTCAAAGGAAAAGCAATTGAGAAATAGCTTTTACCCTTTCGTGGTGCACTTTAATTTATTTCTTAGCAATGATATGTCTTAAGATATTACCTTCAGACACACCAAATATGATCTTTTTTGGATTCAAAGGAATTCCGCACTTGTGACATCGCTTGAAATTCTACTTTAGATGACATATATGATTGGATATCTTCTTAGAAAACAATGCTATGTTATCCAAGTAAAAAAATACACTCTTTCCAATCAATCCAAATAATATAATGTCCATGGACCATTGAAAATTAACGCTAGCGTTGATAAGCCCAAATGGCATACGCTTAAAAGAAAAATTTCCCCACTTCATCCTGAGTGTGGTCTTTAGTTTATCTGGTTATGCTACTAACACTTGACTATAAGAAAAAAACTCATCTAACAGCGAGAGTATATTCAACCCAAATACCATCTGAGGTATATGATCCATATATGGCATATGGTAATTTTCTTTTCTTGAGTCCTGGTTGAGGTTGCAGAAATAAACACATTGGTGTATCTATCCATACTTTTTTCTAACAAGAACAAGGTTGGAAAACCATTTATAATGTCAAACTTTTAAAAATGATCCAAGCATCCAAAAACTTCATTTATTCCTTTTGAATCAGGGGTTCAAGTGTCTGATGAAATTTCCTTAACTTTTGTTGAAATGGTGTCACCCCTTGTTTTATAGGAATGAAATTTTGGATGATACTTGAACCATATGTATTTAAATCATCATATTTCCATGAAAATACATCTCAATACTATTTGAAAATATTAATAAAATCCTATCATGATTAGGAGAAAAACATGTACTGAGTTTCACATACTTAAGATCTTCTTTGGTTCTCAAATTGACTTGTTCATGTGATAACATTGAGGTATCAGTCTTTGTATTCATTGGTCCTCTAAAACAGTTTTGCAGGTCATATAATTTCTCAGGAGACACCACACCTTTCAGAATTGGATTCCCTTTAGATACTTGGGCTTATTCCTGTAAATCCTTATTGTGCTCATCTTCTTCAATGGCCACATATTTGACAACATCCACATTGGACATGAGGTGCAGTATCTGTTGGTCATGATTAAATATATTAAATTTAGTGATGTTGTGAGGCACAAATGGATTATAAATAATTTTAATAGAAAAAGAATAATTTACTTGTGGCATTTTATGAGTTGCATTGGCTAATTCATTTTCAGTAGCATTATGAATTATAGGAACATAACTAATATTAAATGATTTAAAAAATGAAATAAGTTGATATACCTCTTGATGGTATTTTTCCAAGTTAGGTGAAACACAACGAATGGTATTCCATACCTGATAGGTAATAATATTTGAATCACCAATTACCTTAAGAACCTCTACCTTGAGGTATATGGATTTATATAACCCCAAAACGAGTGCCTCATATTTAGCAGTGTTATTGTGCACTTGAACTCCAAGAAACATGATGAAATATTCCTTTTATTTTGAGGGTCAATAAGAATACAACTAGCTCCAAAATTGTCCCAATTCTTGGAACCATCAAAGTATAAGATCAAAAAATCAATAGCTACTAAGCTAGTTCTTATACTAGTAGTATGTACATCTATATTATAGGTTTCATTTGCACTAATTGAACTACAAGGAAGGAGCTCTAACTATGTATCAAATGTTATGTGTGAAGGCTTCTTTTGATTACACTCGTGATCGACTTCTAGAAAAAAAATCCAAATATGATATCTGTAAAGCCAAATGGCTCATTATGTCCCCCAAGTGTTGTCATGGTTTATTTCATGTAAGGCTCACTTTCCACTTGAATCTAATTATTTCTTCCCTTATAATGAAGCCATAAATGTGTCCAATCTGTTGAGAAATACCCTTGTTGTTTATTGGACCAATATATAGTCAAAATTAAACCATAGGCTTTGGAAATGTACACAATAAAAATATTAATGCATTGATGAAATCTATGGTCTAATGACATTATTAAGTTCACCAATTTCATGGACCAATGATTTTTCCAGTTGTATGATCCATGCATCATTCTTTTTCCATTTAGCATTGATTTTATTAGCAACAGATAATGGCATAACATTTTTAGATACACTCATATCAACGAGATAATTATGGAAATTATAGTTTAAGGTTTAAAACATTAAGAGAAAGAGGGGGGCGCATAGAGTGCTAGTATTTAAATTAACAACATTTACTAATGAGACTTGAGAATGCCATGATACTTACAAGACATGAATTGAGAATCAAAAATCTCATTACCTGACCGAGGCTATTATGCAAGTGCTTGAATAATTAGTTTATGCTTCCCTATTATATTTGTGCTATCAAATATTGAAATGATGGAAAGAGATATTTTCATACCCTCAACAATGTTATAATCAATACTTTCATTTCTAATATGTTGTGTTGAAGTATCTAATGGTGTAGCTTTGTTTGAAGCTTTCAGATTGATGGAATTAATATTTTTGTTTGTAAAATGTTTCTTAGGAGGAGTAGCACTTCTACCCTCATTATGTAAACATTTAACATGATTAACAGGAGG
>JAXQQM020066741.1:0-68215 GCA_034641835.2 Pinus albicaulis
GCAGTCCTTTTTGTAGTGCCCTTCCTTTCCACATTTCCATCACACCTTTACAAACTTTCCAGGAGATTTAGGTCGCCCTATAGATTTAGATCTCCCACTCGAAACCTTATTCTTTTTTCTGTTCTGGGACCTTCCTCATACATATAAGACATCTCCATTCTTACCCTCCATATTTCTCTGTATCATTTCCTCCAACAACAAGGCTGAGATAATGTCATAAAAATTCAAGGTAGTTGTATTGCTACCTATTGCAATAAACAAAATATCCCATGAGTCTGGTAGAGAACACAACAAACTGATGCACTTATCTTCATATGAGATTTTAATATAAATAGATGATAGCTGACTTACCATAGTATTGAAGGCATTCAAATGCTCTTTCACCGAGTCTCCATCCTTCATACTCAGGTTATATAGCTTTTTCCGCAGGAAAAATTTATTCACTAGAGACTTAGATTAGTACAATGTCCCTAGCTTGTCCCACAAGGTCTTCGCCGTAGCTTCCCCAGATACATTCAAAAATACTAAATCTGAGACACACAATCGTATTGTACTCTTTGCCTTCTAATCTAGCTTCTTCCAATCTTCATCTAACATTTTCGTTGGTTTAGTACCTAGATCTACCGTGATCCCCTGATCTTTATCCACAAGCAGATCCTCCATATTGAGCTTCCACAACTCAAAAATTTTACCATTAAATTTCTCGATCTCTATCTTCCCGCCACTCGCCATATTCTTTCACCACAATAATTGATCCCGCAGATCGCCCACTGAACAGGGTCTACCTCTGGCTCGATAAAAAAACCCCTCAGTAGAAAAGGCATCCCCTTGAAGCCAAAACTACTCTGATACCAAATGTAGGTTTTAACCCTATACAAAAATGATTTGCAAACGAATTTTAAAGACATAAAATAAACATTGGTGAGAGCATAAAACATAAAGCATATAAACATAGAGATATTTCCCTGGATCCCAAATCGGGACGACCAACTTGATTTTTCATTATATTCCTTTTAGTGTTACAACACATATATATACATGTCGAAGCAAACATAAACCCCAATCCATTAACCCTGGATTAGAACATAACCGTAGTTCCCTTAACCGAATATACAAAATACCAGGGGCCGAAAACCATCGTACCACAAAACCATGTGCAAAACCATGCACAAAAACATGGGTGGATCTGCCCACTGGAAAATAAGGAACAAAATTTTTTCGGGGTGCTTCCCCAGACCCTAACAAGGGGGGCTACCACCCCCCCGTGACCCCCCCTCGCAGATGTTGTACCCAATGCAATGTAGAGGAGGGGCTATCGCCCCCCTTATGACCCCCCCGCGTGTTATTATTCGTGGAAATAATATAACACATACCCAACATATTTTTCTATATGCAAGGATTTTCACTGCCTCTGCATGAGACTCATACAAGTATTTAAAGCCACTTGCTCATATTACCAACTTTTTGTTTTTTAGTAATTATCTTTCACATAGTATCAAAGGTATTTTCTTTTTATTTACATATCGGTTAATTCTCTATGCAGGTATATTAAAAATTGGAGAGAGCATCCATTGAACACAGGAATAACACACAGTAATTATTTTATATATTATAATCAAATGAATATATCACAATTTTTATAGTGCTGCTGAGATCCAACTAAATCCACTCTTGGAGGGAGAAGTTGAGAGAATCTCTCAACATCCTCCAACACACCAAACCAATCCCTAATCTTTAGTATGCATCATAAATGAGGCATTGTCTCAAACACCTCCCCTTAATGCCTACCTTACAGAAATGGAGAACACACTAATTTAATACAAACATTTGTCTGCCCTGGTCTTCATTAACATTTGTACCCACTCTGAGATCTCATAGACAACGCTCTTTTCTCCACCATTTTCGAGTTACCATTCAACCCATTTAAAATACATTTGTTTCTTACCAGAAATACTGAATTTGTAAGATCAAAGATTCTTGACACCCCTGAAGAAGAGTCTTGACATTGAACTACCCTATGGAAATATTTCCATCTGTGAAATAACCCCGAAGAATAAATTTCAACAGTCTATAGGAAAATATTCTAGGTACAGAATATGATCAACGATAAATCCTACAAAGTGACCTTTACACACAAGTGGATCTCATACTGTAACCTGTATTTTATGCTCTTGAAGCCCGAAGCACAACAAGACCCATCAACGTATAACAAATTTACACAATCAAATTAGCCAATTGTTCTCTCGACATCGAAGAATGTCAAGAACGACTATTTTAAATTGTGTACATCTATTCAATAAATTGGTTCTGCACTACACAAATCTGACAAAAAATTTCACATAATATATATCTAACAAATGCACAAGAAGCTTTTATTTCTCCGGCAGTATATCACCTTCCTCCCGAAAATTTCCAGCAATTGCAGCCTGCGTCTTTCACAAATAAATTTGCAGCTTCCATCAAACACAAGGCAGGAAATATCCATATATCTACCCTCTTATTACATATAGTTGACCAACAACGCATTTGGGTCAACTCCTATTATGATTGAATAGGACTTAGCATCCCTTTCCATCACACCATTCAAGATATAAAAGGCCAGCTTTGTAGTGTGTGTAGGCACCAACAACTACGAGTACATGAAAAAGTTGGTGGCAAGATAGAACAGAATCAAAGATCATGGTTGTAACCACCGCCTGGAAATTAGACCTTATTTTATTATTAGTGACCTTCCCAATAGAGATTTCATATAGATTCCAAGATGCATGCCCAGATAAAACATCACCTTATCCTCTTGGCCGCATGTGGCGAAGTAGATTCCACCGGGTGAAAGAATCCATTCCCAGAAATAATTTTCAAACTTGTAAATTCCAAGAGGTGAAAGAAACAATACCCAGATACCCAGAATCCATTTTCATATGATACATAATATGCTTGCATCACTGGATACGTACACCTTTAATCTGACGCAAAATGACAAAGAGAATCCAAAATCAAAACCAAGTCACAAGGGCAACTCATACTCTGGAATGCCACACTTTTGACACCATGCAGGCATGTGAAATATTTCATACAACACAGGGCGCACGTCCTCCTGAGTCGCAATATGGTTTAACAGAGGTAAGAGTACCTGTAAAAGCTTATTATCCTCTGAGTGTGTTCCAGTGAAAGAAACGCAAGGTATACTATTTAAAGGTTGTAGCAAAAAGCTGAAAGGATTATTGTCAACAATGACTATCCGGCGAAGAACACGAGCGAGACGCGACAAATCCTTGACATAATCTCGGTATTTTTATTAGAAATCAACAAAATTCTTCCTGTATCGCAATGAACACACAACACATTAATAAAAACTTCACACAACAAACACTTTATTCACACAGCTCTCACATCTTCCTGGGTACTCCCATGAGGGATTAATCCTAGCCAAGCTCTGATACCATATTAAAAATTGGAGAGAGCATACATTTAACACAGGAATAACACACAATAATTATTTTCTATATTATAATCAAATGAATATATCACAATTTTTATAGTGCTGCTGAGATCCAACTAATTCCACTCTTGGAGGGAGAAGTTGAGAGAATCTCTCAACATCCTCCAACACACCAAACCAATCCCTAATATTTAGTATGCATCATAAATGAGGCATTATCTCAAACAAGGTATGGGTTGTCTCAGTCGTTTCTCGGTGTTCCATTACAGCTGTGTGTCTTTCCGGCACCTGTCAATACTCTCTCTTTACACATGAATTTCCTCTGTCACAGGTACCGATTAGGTTTTTAGCCAATCTCATTGTTGCCTTCCTGTCTTGATAGTTATGGATTCCAGCATATTTCATGCTTATATCTCTTTTCTGGGTTAAGAGTCTAAATTCGTTTTAGTATAGGAGGATTATCCCTCTTAACCCAGACTCGGGGAAAACTGCCATTTTGAAGTTTTCAGGTGTAATGTATAAATAATAAATTGAGACTCTTTTATTCCTAAGTTACTGTCTCTTCGATGGCCCCGTTAAAAACTTGGGGTTTTTCTATTCATTTATGTAATATGTACGCTTAAATGTACCATAAGTTTTTGTTTCTAAGTTTTTGCATGCATAAGGAACTAGAAATGTATTTGTATCCTCTCCATTACATAAATATGAATAGGTTGTTTACTTACTTCTATACGTGACTTTGAATGATTATGGTTCTTGGTATTGAAAAAAATTCTTGTTAGCTTAAATTTCACTATTTCATAACAATGTTGGCTTTAGTTTCTCACTATAACTTATATCCCGACTGACTAGTTTACTAGTCCATGTAAGGTTTTTATGCTGGAAACAAGTGTCATGTATCCAAAGCCTCTGCGCTCTAGAATTTGGACAAGGTTTCCCTACTGACCCATATTTAAATCTTCTTGTTCTAGTTACTTAGTGTATTTCCTTAGTTTATCTATACTTCAGAATTTATTCAATGAACACCCTTATTAATTTTTACTTAAATTTAACTATTATTCTACACATAGTGCTTACTGTAGGAAAGAGATCGTTTTCCGTGCTAATGATTATTATGATAGCCCAAGATATTTTACTGTATTAAATTGAGAATTCTACACCATACAAACTCTTTCTTTTTTATGTACAGTCAACACATAAAAATTTAAAATCTAAGAATTTTCACATAGTAAATCTTCTTCTACGTAACTAATGAAATTTCAACAATCTTTAACAACATTTTCTGAGTAATATATTTTTCAGCCTAAATCCTCAGTTCTACAGAGTCTATCCATTCCTGAGTTAACAGTAACATAATAATTCACTAACATAGCATAATTTCAGTAGTATTACTTATTTATGGATTGAATATGGTTGTCCTCGCTACCGCGGATGAGGTAATTACGTCCTCACCCCCCCCCCCCATGCTCCATTTCTGATCCAAGTAGAAATAAACAGTGCTCGGAATAGATCTCAGGACTCCGGTCCAATCCACTTCTAGAATATTTCAAGATAGCTAAGAGTATTTCCAATGATCTCTACCAGCTCAAGAAATTCACACACTCTCTCCTTTCTTCACTTTACAACACACAGGTCAGAACGCCTCTTCCTCATAGGGATGTTGCTTTATCCACAGAGGAAAGGTAACTGACTGAACTGTTTCCCTTCAACTACTTCTTAGTTGGAATATATATTTTTACCATCATTCTTTCAGTTTATGGAACCAATTCCATAACCAAATTTCCATTTATCATGAATCCAAAACATAATTTATTTCTGTTTACTTAACTAATTCTAGTAAGAAAATAAATGTCTCAGTTTACTTTTAAAACAATTTCATAACAAATAATTTACTCTTTAAACCAGCTGTCACAGGTTCCTTGGTTAAACATTAAAGAAAATTGTTAATAAAAATCTATAGGATCGACACTCCTCTACTTTTTGGCTCATATATATATATATATATATATATATATATATATATATAGAGAGAGAGAGAGAGAGAGAGAGAGAGAGAGAGAGTCACTCGAGCCTGCTCATTAGGTTTGAGCCAAAGAGTAAGGAGAGTCGATCCTATAGCTTTTTATTAACAATTTTCTTTAATGTTTAACCAAGGAACCTTTTAGATAATATAGACATAAATTTTAGTACACATAGTTTAATGATATACATATTTCTCAACTTGCTGAATAGAGAGAAATTACTAAAATTGATTGTATAACTTGATTTACAAAAGAGAAAATATTACTTAATTACCAAAAACACCAAAAACTTGAGATGTTTTGTTGAAAGTTGTAATCAAGCCATCACATAAAAAAATTATGTAATTATATTTACAACACAAGTACGTGATTATATTAAGTGAACATTTATGAGTTTACCCAACTTTCACTCTAGGTTATTGACTTTAGCAAATTAACATATCTACACTCATTTGAAAATTTAGACAAGGTAAAGAGAAATTTCTTCTAATATTAACTACTCATTAGTAAAACCAATGTTAAGTTTCATAGAAACTAGCTTAAATTTAAAAGTCTATTAAATATATTTGAATTCTTCTTAACTATAGCTATTACCCTCCCTTTCTTACTCGATCTCTCATTCCAATCTTTAAAAAATTGTGAATTATATGGTTATGAAAACAAGAAATTATATCATTATTATAATTATGCAAACACTTGAAAGGATGTTGGATCACACAGAGATTTTGGATAGAAATAAGAGTAAACGAAATGGATTTGGTGTTTATGTTATCACATACCCTCTTTGTATTACACTTTCTGATGATTATAATTTGTGGCTTGTGTTCGCCTCTCTTTGCATAAGAGTTCCCCTTTCTCTTATCCATTAAAACTTAAAGCAATAAAACGAGATCTTTCCTTCAACTCTTCCTTAGTTATTGAGAACTGAAGTGTTTATCTCAATACAATTCATGGGTTACCACTGCATGCTGTTGGGTTCTTGGGCTACCACTACATGTGGTTTTTGTATTGGTTATTTTTTCTTGTAGCCCTGTTGGTTTCCATTCTGTAGTAATACATTGCACTAAGACATTTAGTGGTAATATTCTTTGAAATCATATATTAATCAAGGAAAATAAATAAATCACTAAATACTCAATTTGTGCATAAGAAATGGAAAACATATTTAAATCATCAATAAGATAAAATTAAACAATAAATTGTTAACTTGCCTTCAATATTTTAATCCACGACTGGTTTCTTTCTCTGTTTTTTTCTTTTTCTCAATGGATTTCGCAATGAACGAAATGAAACAATCTCTAAATAAGTTTTTGAAAGATTCATAATCTGTTTCCTTTGGCCCCTATAGCTCTCATGCTGTACCTCTGATTATATAACTTCTTCTCCCTATACCTCTGATTGCGGCCTTGATTAGACTGCTTAGCCTGAAGAGATTTTAAGAGAGTTGAACCTATAACAATACTATAAAAACTTCAAGGTTCTACACCACATGATGTTACCCTTACTAAGTGGAGATGATCATGTAAGTGAAATACAAATCCATATATAATAATTTTAGAAGTCATAATGTTTATTTAAATATAAAATAAATATATTACTTTATTTGCTTTTCAAAGATAATCATTTAACATTTTAGAATTAAATTTATAGATATTTTAAAATTCATAATTTAATATTTCAAAATTAATTTATTAGTATACATGAAATATGTAAAACCCATCTAGATCCATAACTCTGGATCTATCAAGGGTCTAGAGGGATCAAATCCCTAGGGGTGAAGACTACCCTTTTGGAGTGTATAATTTTGAGGAAACATTTGCACCTTGAGGGATATTATCCCTCTAGGGGAAAAATAGACCTGGAGTTGGATGAATCTAGAATGATATATATTAATATTAATATTATATTTCTTATTATTATTATTACTACTATTTTATTTTTAGTATTAGATTTAATGATGTTTTTTATATGACACGATAACAAAATTTATAACAAATTTATATTAAATTAATATTGTCAAATATTACAACTTTGACATGAAAATACTTTTCTTTAAATATTTTAATATATCTATAGAGTATGGTTTTTACTTTAAAAGACTAATTTTACAAATATATAATTAAAACATATATTAAATTATTTTAGTTTAGAATATTTGTGTTGATTTGTATTTTAATTTTAATTTTTATATCATTATTTTATTTTATTTTTTGGGTGGAACTAATTTTTTTTTATTTTATTTTATTAGAGATTATTAATGTTTAAAATATCATAATTATGTTTCATATTTTTTGTTTGTTTGTTAGGTAATATGAGTTTTGATATGGATGGCAATCCTACCCTACAGCTTGAGTAGCTATGATACACCAATATCTAAGTCATCTAAGCTCTCAAAATCACTTCACTTGGGGATCACACCCACAGTGGGGTTTCACACTAGGTCTTAGCATGGCCACATCACCACATCCCATTACCAGATAGACTATGCATGTTTTTTTTTAACTCGATAAGCTTCTAAACTATTATATTACTTATCTAAACTATTATATTAATGCATTTGTTTTAAAAAAAATATTATTATTTGTATAGACAATTAGGACTAAATATAATAATATATATTTTATTTCAATTTTAAATATTGTTTTTCATTTTTAGGTTAAGGTTTAGAAAATGTATTTTTTAAATAAATGAATAAATATTTATTTTAAATTTTAATCGTAAATAATTATAAATAATTTTTAATGTTAATATTCTTGTTAATTTATTATTTAATGTTAAAATATTTTGAAAATAAAATTTTGTTTTCATTATTAAATTTCATTGTTATAGTGTTGAAAATCCAATGTTATTAAAGAGGTTAACATGGAAAATATTAACAAAATCATGATACACTGATTAACAAAATATTCATTAACTTTTAGTAAATTCCATTTTCCTTACAACGAAATATTATAAAGTAAGTATGGTAAATGTAAGTGCAGAAATCATGTATAGAGCATGTATATAAAACACCGTTTTAGTTAGTATTCCAAAATTATAATTTAAATCACTATATTAACTATTTTAGGAGGTTAGTAATAGAGCATGTATATAAAATACCATTTTAGTTAGTATTCCAAAATTATAATTTAAATCACTATATTAACTATTTTACGAGGTTAGTATTCCAAATTTATAATGTCAAGAATTATATTTCCACATTTCCAACAAAAAAGTGTTAAAAATTTTTATTGAGAAAAGAAGCTTCAAGTATCATTGTCATGTTCCAACTTTTGAATTCAAATGTTCTGATTCCAATATATACATTTATTACCTGATATTACCTAATACTGAAAGATAAAATCTTAGTATGTCAAAGTTACAATCTTAATATAGATATTAAGGCAATAATAACTAGACTTTGAAAGTTATAAGAGGAGACCATATGTTTGGATATGTGTAATTTAGAGTTAATTTTTATTTTTATAAATATTTATATAAATTATATATTATCTTAATTGTAAAATAAAATAAAATATATTTCATTTTATTATGAAAATATTTAAATGATTTTGTTTTTATTTACATAAATTTATTATTTATTATTAGTGGTTAAAAATATTTCAAATTATATACATATTTCTTATTAATATTTATTTTCAAGTTCTTAACGTTACAATGTTATAGAAAAATTAAGATGAAAAATGTCAATAAGAGAGTGTTGCATGTATAATAAATTATTCACGAACTTTGTTAGCAAAATATTATGAAAATAATTTATTTCGAAATTTTAGTGGAAAATTTCAAATCTAACTCTCAATGTATGGGTGGTGGAGGCATTTAACCTCTTGTAAGCAGTAGTTTTGAGGAACTTAACCTCTAGTGGAATTACAAATAAAGGTGTGAGGTGTATATTTTTTAATTACATCATGTCGGTTAATGGAAAAGTGCATACTCCCACCTTGAAAATATCTTTGGAATGCAAAAAATTGATACCTTCACCTCACAAAGTTGCATGAATGTAGAAATTCCCACATTGCACCTATGAAATATAGTGGGTAAATGCACACCTCCACCATTGTGGAGGGTGGATAATGGGGGAGGTTAAAGTGCTCAATTCTTCACTCCATTATCACTATATCTCCTAGAAGATGAAGGTGTAGATTATACACGCCTTCAAAGGATGGGTAATGTTTTGGGTTTAGGGGAATAGAAAGATGTGCATTCTAGATGTTAATTACATAATTGTGAGTTTTATAATTTATGCTAAAATTTTTGGATTGTTTTACCTTTCCCATGCATTTGTTTGTTAATCTCACTCTCATGTGATGAAAAAAATCTAGGTCCAAAATAATTAAATTAATTATTATCAAGAAAGTTGGGATTTAATCCTACCTTTCTAGATTAGTTTTGTTCCTCATAGATAGGAGTCAGTTTAGGTCTAGTTCGTTGAGAGATTATCTGCAACTCTTTAGGCTCATAGATTACTGTGTGGTTGAGATATTTTCTCAACCGAAATGTCCAATATAGAGACCTTATCTTGAGACAAATTTTCTCATGTATTTATATTTTTATCATAAACATTATTTGATTAATGAGAGAGGAATACAATAAGGCATATGCCCTTTTTCCACTAGTATTTTGTCTCTGGTATATTTATGTGTGTTTATTGCAAATCCTTCATGTGTATCAGAACCGAGGGCTATGTGACTACTCGATCATGAGGTTGGAGTGAATGAAGGCACTGGTGTGGATCTCCAATAGTTTTTTAAAGGTCCTAATAATTTATAGTTTTTTAACGACATATTCTTGGCAAAAAAATAACTTCCATTGGAGCAACAATTGAATTATTTCATCTAATGCAATGTTTTTATTTTCTAGTTGGCACAAATATTTTCCTGAACTTGTTTTGTTTTCAAATGGTTAGATGCATTTTTTGATGAAACATGACTGAAATTTCTTGCACATTGATTGAAATCTATGCAAAAGATCTCACCATGATTGTTTTTTCAAAGTGATTTATTTTTTAGTTTCTAAAGTGTGGTGACTCAAAGAACATCCAACCCTCATGTCGACATGATGTTGAGCTCGTGGAGTCAATCGAATTCGCCCAAGGAGGAAAAAGAGAGAGCTTCGGTTGCTCACTCAAAGCGAAGTCTTTTGCTAGGTGGATAGCATAGGATAGGTAACTTCACAGCCACGTCTAAATGATGATGACGCTAGTTTTATGTTTCATATTATGGCACAGATCTAACTTGTTCTACTAACAACACAAATATGACATGTTTCAGGTCATCTTGACGGTGATAAAAAAAGGCAAGAAATTACACTATGTCTAGCGCATCTGTCCGTAGAGGCGTTGAAATTAATATCAATGGAGAAGATTGAACATTCAAGGCACAATTTGAAGCATTAAAAATTTGAGTTCTGACATTGACGAGACATTTTGGTCCAGGTACATGTTGAAATTTTATGGTATCTTATTATCCAGCAAGAGTGTTTGTGACATATTGTTTTTTTCTAAGATGAAAGATTGTATTAACACTTGAATTGAAGCCAAGTAAATTGTATTTTTTGTAAGATAATTTTTGTATACATTTCTTGAAATTAAAAGAATTGTATATGTTTCTGCCAATTTAAATAATCGTTATACATTATGCTAGAAAGAATAGCTTTCTTCATTCCATAAGTGTAGCATCAGGAGGTGTGAAGCAGTCGAGAAGAGATCTTTGCATGGTGTAGAGGTTTCATAAAGACACATTGTTGCACATTAAGAAAGAAAAATTGTGTCTCATCTATAAGAGCAGTTGTGGCATCCTATTAATTGTTGCGGGGACTTGTGAACATGGTGCTGACACATGAGGTGCAATGGAGATCTGCATCTAGATAAAATTGGCATCATTGTATATTAAAGGTAGCTCACTTAGTGGAAGAGACAATTGTTGAAGAGATATGAGGCACATGGAGTTAACACTGTTGCATGTATCAAATTGTTGTGAAAGAAGAGTTGTGTTGTTGTATGAGAGTTGTGTTGGTGTATGTTTCCCATTCGTGGATAAAGGAGACATTGTTGGTAATTGATTTTGAGAAGACTTTCCACAGATCATAGACAAAGAAAATGGGATTGTTTCCAGTGGTTAACTGAATGTTCCATTCCTACCATAGAGTTGCTACTCGCATTGCAACTTGTGGATTTGTGGTCTAAAAAAGTATGAATTTTTATGTGATAGTACTACCGCTGTTTATTTGGAAGCCACCCAATTTTTTTAAGGAGGAGCCCTTGAATTTCTCAACCTTCCAATTGGATATTGCATGTTTTTATTATGTGAAGACGCGATGGGAGATACTTTTAACATTTCTATTCAAGGATTGAGTGCAAATCAGAGAAAAGAGTAGCGTGGAATGAATCTGTGGTATTTTTTATGAGTTTATAATTCTTTTTAAGGTGAGTATAAATTATTTAAAATTTTATTAATAGAGTAAGGGTGAGTGAATATAGATAAATAACAATTTATTTTGGATAAGGTGCATTGAATTTATATTTGGGAGTGATAAGGTGTCATTGTCCAAGTCAAGTAAAAGTAAAAATTTTAATTTTGTTGCTAAATAAGTGTCAAAAATGGAGTTATAATGGTGAATTTGATTTCTTATGTACTAAATACTTAATAAAAACATATCTTTCTGGTAGTGATTGTTTCCTATATCTACCTGAAATTTAATAAGGGGATCTTAGGTACAACATGAGTATATTTGTGATGGCACATGGTTCTTGATGTTGATTATGTTTTCTATCTAGTTTTGACACTCTCTTTGTAAAATGGTACACATGGACTACACAAAAAATTAAGAAAATGCATGCACACAAAAAATCTCATCAACCTCATATAATAAAGCCAACTACAAGCAATCAAAAAGTTGCAACATGTAGCCAAAAATATCAAGTTGTTAACATTTGAATTCAAAAAAATATTCTACATAAACAATAAATTCACTCAAGACAATGAAGTTAATGAAACTGCAAACTCAAGCATTCCATGGCAAAATATAAGTCAGCATTCAACGACAATTAGTCACTTTTCAACTTGCGAATAATTTTTTTTTTTTTTTTGTAAGTAAGTTTGTAATCAAATTCAAATTGAGTTGAATTGTGAGGGTCCATTCTTGGCTGAAACCAACACCCAAGTTTTAAATTGATATGAGGTTAAGTGAGTTAATTCTCTTCAACTGAGTCAATTTAGGCAAGTGAGCCCATTTCTTTTAACTGAGTCATTCAAGTCATTGTAAGGTTTTCTCTTGTGTGAATTTTCGATAATATTCGACATCATTATTTTGAAAATAAGTAAAATCAAGAGAGTGAGTTTAAACAAGTGAAAAGTGCAAGTGAATAATTTCACAAGATCAAGTGAACGTGAAACTGAATGAAGCAAGCATCAAGCGAGCGAGTTCAACTATAGAGAAAAAAAAAATAGTAATGGTCGTTCATATCTACAGCGAGCGAGAGTGAGTTATAGTATTAAATTATTCAACTGAGCCAATATAAGAGAGCATGTCAAAATGGGAAAAGGAGGAAAATGTATTCAACGTGCAGAGATGGAAATTAAAGAGTTGAAAGAGTGGAATCATGAGTTACAGAACACAATTGAACTAATGGAATGGACGTTGAAGCATAATCAAAAGTTAATCAATGAAATGAATAACAAATTAGAAGCAGCAAAAGGCTTTCAAATTGAGCCTCAAATGAAAGAGAAAATCATTAGCGCACTACAAATAAACTTAAGTGAAGAACAAGATATATTTCATGCACATTGTACACATAAGTTTGATGCAAGTTGCAACACTGAAGACCTCATCCAAACAAAAAATGAAAGTTCTGATACAAGTGACCTTATTAAGCATATTTATGAAGGTTGTGGCATAGAATATCTATTCCATTAGATGGATGCAATTTGTGACACAAGTGATCTCATCTAGCCAGTTTTACTACTACGTAATGTAGCTCGTAGCACTGAATATCTAAGTAAACTTATTGATCTAGCATGTGAAATAGGTGAATCGTTAATAGAAATGGTTGATGCTCAATGTGATACATATGATTTAATCAATCCAGCTCAGTATATCGGCAGCAACAACAGGTGTGAAGAACAACAAAAATATTATCTTTCCAAGAAAGTGATCAAACCTTGGGAAGAAATTTTCTTAAAAAAAGATCGACATGGCCTAGGTTATAATAAAGACAACAATTTTTATGTTCCATATTTAGTTTGCAAGTGTCATTTTTCTAGATAATGATAAAAATATGGTTAAGTGTAACCATTTTAAGTGAAATGGCCATGTGCAGAGTAAATGTTTTGACGTCCATCCTTGTCACCATTGTGGAAAGAAAAATCATTCATCAAAAAAATGTTGCAAGTGAAATCAACCACCAAGAGTGAAGACCAATTATGCATGGATTTGTCCTTGGAAGTGGTCATCTAAATTCAAACAATTGTCTATCTGTTACCGAAATATTGAGTCTCACATGAAGACAACTTTTCCAGTACAATAAACATGGTGAAAATCTCCTACAATGAAGGGGGAGAGTTCTGAATTCAAATGTTGATTGTCTCTCCTTTTAGCTAAAAAGGGTGGGGGGGGATGATAATAATGGAATTGAAATTTTTTAGACTGAAATTTTTGATAACATCTAAAAGAAATAGTGATAATTTTTTGACAACATAAACAAAAGAAAAAATGAGTAGTTTTTTATCATGAGCCACTAGTTGGCGTTCAACATCAATGCGGCCAGTGGGAAATAAACATCAAGTAGACAATGGGAAGTTTCCACATCATAAAATTTTCCAGTGGCCATTCTCAACATTTTTTCAGTGGAAAAGAAAATTCGCAAGTGTTCGTTATCAACATTTTGTCAGTGGACGAGAAATTAGGATGCTGTTTAAAAAAAAAGTAAAAATGGATCCTTTTGCATCTAGGTACGTGACAAAGTTATCAAATAAAATTCAAAGATGAATCATACTTGCAGCTGAATCATGTTCTCTTCACATTGATGTTTTTTCGGCATCCAAATTTGGGGATTTTTTCACGCAGTTTTTTTTAGGATCAACGGTTTCAGCTTGAGAAGTTGGAAGATAGTTCTTGGTTCTTATTTTGGACTTGTGATGGAGGGGGGTAAATTTAGGCTCACTCTCATGTGATGAAAACAATTCTAAGTACAAAATAATTAAACTAATTGTGATAATGAAAGTTGGGATTTAATCCTACCTTTTCTAGATTGTGTATGTTCCTCATAGATAGGAGCCCGTTTAGGTCTAGTTGGTTGAGAGATCCTCTCCAACTAGTTAGGATCCAAGATTATTGTGTGGTTGAGATATTTTCTCAGCCAAAGTGTCCAAGATAGACAGAATATCTTTAGACAAATTTTCTCATGTATTTATATTTGTATCATAAACATTATTTCATTAATGAGAGAGGAATACATTAAGGATGATGCATTTTTCTGCCAGTATTTTGTCTCTGGTATATTTATGTTTATTTATTGTAAATCCTTCATTGTTCCCCTCAAATAGTGAGTAATAGTTATGAAATATTCTCTCCTCAATTATGTCAACATAATTGCTTAAATATTTTTGGATAAAAAATAGAGTTTTGCTGTATGTTATGTACACGAGCAATTATGCTTCTAAAAAAATTGATATGAATAACATGTTATATGTTGATGCTAATCACCAAAGTCCTTGAAAAATGAAAAGGTTCATAAATCACAATAGAGTTTCATTCTAGGAACACATCAATGTCGAAGAATTGTTTAGGAAAGCTAATGCATAAAGATTTCTCATTATACATGTAGTGCCTAATGTGTCTACTAAGTGATGAGTTGTTAAAAACTATAAATTTTGTAGGTGAATAATTTCTCATTAAAGGAATATTTCATTGGGCCACCTTAAGGGAATATACAAGATTTTAACAATTGTACCATCTTTATAGCAAGATATGTGATGATAACATAATAAAAAATTTAGGCATAAGTAATGTTTTGGAGTGATAAAAACCCATGCTTTATGTAGAATTAAATGTATGGTTTTCCATAACCGTAGGTCAACATTTATTATTGAAAATTAAATGAGAGTTATAGGTAAATGGAAACTCTCACATTTTTTTATTATCACATTCTAACAACTATAGAGAATATTTGTATAATATTAGATGACCAGCTTCCTTCAGATATCCCCTTGGAGTATAAGAAAAAATAATTAATTAATTGTATATATGATTCTCAATCTATTAATGTAAATTTATCAGTTAGATTGACACTAAATTTATACAATATATGGTCACATATATATTACAATTTTTTTTATGATTATTCTAATTAGTTCTTGTTTCAATGCATGGAACTGTAAATGGGTTGAATTACTAAAATCGTTATTTCAATATTTTCTATTTTTTCCCAGTCGAATTTAGTTGATGAAGGACCTACATATCATCTAGTGTTGCACCCAATTGTGATGTGGACATCCTAGAAGCACTCTAAATTAGCATAGTTTAAATTAGAATAATTTTAGGGATTATAAGCACATATCAAACTCACACATCATCCCAAGTCACCAATTAAAACATTTACAATTTCAATGATTATTCAAATATTTCAGACATCATAACAAAAAATTTGGTTCAAATGATCACTTATGGGACGACCAAATCTCTCATGGAACATTATTGATCCAAAAGGGATCACTTTATTATCTATGTATTTGTTTTATTACTTTCTCAATAAAAATAAAAATGACTTATAGTAACCATTTAAGATACTTATTATTTTAGTTACTCAGGTTCTATAACCTTCAAAACTAATGGAGATTAAAAAATAATGGGAATATTGTATAATTTATCATGCTTTTACTCACATCAAGAGATTTCCAATGATGTGAATATTACCTTTTTGAATACTTGTATAGATAATTTATGCACCTAACAAATTGAGTTATTATTTTTTACCATCATGGTACCAAGTGGAGTCCATGTCAATTTAAATGACGTATATATGTATAGATAATCACATATTAACTTTCAAAAAAAATTAGAGGGTCTATAATCCTAACCCTAATCGAGGATTGAGACATGAAAAAATGATAATCATAAGCCTAGATGACTACCAAGGCATCCTAAATACTAGGGTATTAGGAAATGAATTCATTATCTTATTGTTTTGTCAATTTAATGTTCATTAGTTGAGAAGGGAGAAGGAGTGGGATATCGTGAGCATAATAAAGGTAGTAAAAGTCATTGTGGAAACCACACAATATGCATTATCCATAGAAACTTCATAGTGACTTCATATATATATTTTTAACATTTCATAACTAGAAAATAAATTTATAATCCCCACATTCTATCTATATTTACCCATTCTATCCATAGTTTTAATTATTTATATTGCATTCACAATTTAGTTTAATAACTTAGGGTTTACAAAAATAATATTAAGTACATATTGTATAGTATATTTTTCCCTTTATAAACTTGTAATATTTCTTCTGATGAATTATTCTAACAAAAGATCTATAATTCTCTCAAATTCATGTTGGTAATCAAAACATTTTTTCTTTATGGTTTTTGTGGGATATTGTGGGGTCTATAAATTAGCTTAAAAAAAATAGTACCAACACATCAGCCTTGGCGAACCAATATAATAATAAGAAAATGGATACCTTAAAGGATATATTGTGAAACCTATAAGAAAAATACTGTAATATATCTTCTTACATGGTAATCTACATTGCAGTTTTAGAGATAAATTTTAGAGTTTTCAAGTAGTTTAGTAATGTTAACTTGAACTCTACATATAATATTATATTACGGAATGAACAAGAACTAGAAAATGGGAAAATAAGGTTCAAATGAAAGACATACCATGCTTCAATATCATCTTGTCCAAATATTTATTGGGAGTGGATGCACAAGTGGACATTAAGCCTTATGAAGGTGATATTCTTGTTGTTAAGTTGAATCCATGGTTACAACATTAATAATAAAACTATTTTAGTGTTTATAACAAATGATAAGAGTGAATTTATATAGAACTTATCTCACTCAATTTGCATGACCGTTTAAAATCTAGTGGAAAATCCACATACAAAATTTTAGGATATAGGTGATCCCCAAATGTCTAAGTGGGAGGGGTTTAAACCCTCTTTAAGACAAAATTTATCTTATTGTCTATGAAGAGGAGCAACAATATCATAATTTTTTTTTTCTATACAAGCAAGGGTTGACTCTACAAGGTATGGAATTGCGTTTAGAAAAAATAAATTATGCTGGAAATATATCCCAAGAACTAGATGTAATCTTCTGGCATAAAGGTGGTCTCAATAAAATTTTTGGATGTAAACAAATACATTCAAACTAGGAACTGCTAATGAGTCATACATTTCTTAATATTATCTAAATATCGATAAGGAGAAAGTAGAATTAATTTTTTCGAGGCATGTGTACCACCAATCGACAAGTAAGGAGAGAGATAATAAGTGGTTAGAAAAGTATATAAAGACGATATAAATTGAAAATAAGTGAAAGGATCCAAGAACCAACATAACCATTGTAATATCAATGAGCCAATTAAAGAAAAATATTGGAAACTACAACCAAAGAATAATCCAAATAACTTCAAGAAGATGACCAAGAAGAATAACATGTTATTCATGGAATCAACTAGCCACATAAAGAGATGCTTAGATGTAGAGTAAAAGTTCTCCTACAATTTATGATTTAGTAATTGATGTGGGAGCATCTCTCCCTATTCAAATCTCAATGTGATTTAACCGTCTTAAAGGACCAAATTTTGTAAGAGGATAAGATCCTCATTTATAAGAAAGGATAAAAGTAGTTTTTAAGATGATATATTTCAGGATTTAGTTAGATTTTTAGTTTCTAGAACTAAGGAGAGGAATATATTAATAAATTATAGGACTTTCATTACTCAAGATAAGTCTATACCTATCCTTCTATGAGAGAATTCTAGATCCTTTTTTCTCCAGTAATAAATATGGATGTCAGTCATATGCTCGATGTATGTGAGAGGGAAGAGAAACACCCAATATAATTGCGGGGAGGATTGTTATGTAATATTGGTTATAGCTATTGGTTATATAAAGTAATTTTATTTTATAAAATATTGTGTGTATTGTGTTGATTCGAATAAAAGACAGGTGATGGGGTTTTAAGTGAAATTTCCCACCATCAAGTGGGATTAGAAAACAAGAATCATGTGTTCCAATGAAGGTTCATCCTCATGTCCACATCGTTGTCCAATAATCTTCTAGCATGCATGCAAGGGATAATAATATTACAAAATTGAGTCTTTTTTCCTATGGATATAAAATCATTGGCTGAGTAATGCATTGCATGTATATTTAAGGAAAAAAAGAATTTCTTGCAGCTATAGCATACCAACATAGTGTCTGCATATTGTCTGTTCGAATTATTGTGTATAAATTCTAAAATAATTAACTATAAGGGAATAAACATCATCTGAAAATTTTATAGAGAAAAGAAAGCATCAGAATGGTTTTCTAATATTGTGAGAAATATTGAATTACTATTGCTAGGAACTTGTGGCATATAATGTGTTGCATGGATTTTCGTGTGTGTGAGTGTATTTTCTATCATAGGCTAGACATTGAGCAGAATTCATATTATATATTTTTAAGTGATCAAAGAGGGTTTAAAGGGTAAAGGTGTGGGACAATAGGTCTATGCGGGCTACACCACTACCATTGGTAGCAACCATTTTGTTGAGCACTAATTCAAAAATTGAATTGTTGTGACACGTTAATTGTTTTTTCAAGTTTCTAATTGTTGGCTATGAGCTAATAAAAAAGGATTGGTTAAAATAAATCAACCTATAGAGAAAAAATAGTGTTTGTTGTCACAACATACTAGAGATTTTGTGTTTGAATAATAATTTTAATTTGACAAAGTAGTAGAAGTAGAAAAATCAAAAATAAATTGTGGTAGAGCCCTTAGAGACTAGTAAAGTGGTGATAGTGAAGAGAGCAAAGGAATTTCTATGAAGAAGAAGTGTGACGTTTAAATGATTATAGCAGAGGAATATTATAAGGTTCTAGTGAAGAGAGCCAACAAAATTCAAAGAGATAAGGATTGGTGAGGAATTGTGTAGCAAGAGAGAATACATATTATTGCAGAAGCTACATGAAAATCTCTGCAAGAATGAAGGATATTGCATGAAAAGAATGGAAGATGGATATGGATAGTGATGTAAAGGTGGAGAAATGAATCCACAATAATATGAGTGATGAAGAAGTGAACAAAGAGATTGTTATGTCAAAGGAATGACTCAGTGTAGTAACGAAGTTTCTATAGAATAAAATTGTATAATACTTGAGATGATGGATTAGAATAAGGAAGAAAGTTAGGTGGACTACTGTACTATTGTATGAAATAAAGTTGATACATAGAATGAATTTTTTATTAGGACATGGAGAAAGTTGAAAATAACATTAATCTTTGTGAATCTAAACAAGGAGAAACGCTTGGAGAAGTTGATGGTATGGATAATATTTTGGATCAATGTGAGCAGATGATTCCATAAGCATCAAATTACAGCAAAGAGGCTCTTGATTTTAAAACAACAAAAAAATTGTGTGACTATAGTTTATGAAGATATGAACCATTGCATGTTTTTATAATGGAAGATGAATATTAAGGGTTTTCTCATGATGATGAAAATAAAGGAAACCATTCAAAAGAATGATAAAATATTTTTAACAACGATTAAAATTTTGATAGAAATGGTTGGGAAAACCTAAATTTGAAGAAGAATATATGGTTGTTATAGCAACAAAGAAGCTAGAAAATTTGGTGGAAGCAAGAGGAAAGTCTTTTCGGTAATTTTTGGAAGATGAAAACAAATTGAAGAAAACTACAAAATAATTTTAGGCATATAGAATACAAGAATTCCCGATAGTATTGATTAAGTATATGGATTCTTAAAATGGGTTATGCAAGATGCAAGTGCGAAGCTTGAATACCATATCAAAGTTGGTATCACAATAGAGGACAATATCAAGAATGAGATGATTAATCATAAATGTATGATCATGGAAAGAAATTTATGAAAATAAATAATAAAGAAGGTAGCAAGGATAATTACGATACAAAAGTAAAATGTAGAAGTGAAGTAGAAATGTAGCAAACCATATGGACCATAAGAAAATCATGTTTGGGATCAACGAATATTGAGGGAAGTTGCAAAGAGAAAATTTAGTATAAAAGTTGGGAAACAACATCAAATATGGGATCTAGGTAGACTTCAACAAATTATAGATACATGACCAAGAGGCTATGAAATTTTGTACCTTGGCAGCATCTCTCCCTAGTCAAATCACCTTACTATTCAAGCCTATAAAAGGAAAAAACAATTGTAAGAGGGTAAGATCCTTAAAAATAAAAAAGCATAAAAGTAGCCATTTAGTTACTAGATTTTAAGTTTTAGTTAGAATTTTAGTTTCTAGAAATAAGGAGAGGATCCACATAAGAAATTATACAGATTTCCTTCCTTAAGAGAATTATATATCTCTCCTTCTCTAAGAGAATTCTAGTTCCTTCATTTTCCAATAATATATATGGATGTAAGTCATTTTATATGGGACCGTGTAAGTAATTTTATATGGGAGTGTCTGAGAGGGCAGAGAAATGCCCAATATAGTTGTGGTGAGGATTATTTACATAATTGTGTGTAGATATTGGTTATATAAAATAACTGTGTTTTAAAAAATATTATGTGTACTTTGTTGATTGGATAAGGGAGAGGTGATAAGGTTTAAAATGAATTTTGGAGTCATGATTCATATTTGTGATAAATAATTTATGGGAAAAATAAATTAGGTATAGCAATGATATGGTGCAATCTAATGCTACCCAATTATAATAAGTTAGTTATATCACACATATGGGAAAATATAAATTTGCTCACTAAAAAGAATTACTAGAATTAGTTATAAAAAAATTTAGGACATGGTGTGAAAGTGTGAAATCATATTATTTTCCTAGATATATAAATTTTAGCTACACAAAACTTGTATAAATGAAAAGCAATAGTGCTTTTTATCATTATTGTTTGGTTTTCTCTACAATGCAATGCAGACTTTCATCCTGGGCCTTAAGTTTCGAATATAAATTATGCATGTTTTTGAAACAAATTTGTATTTTTGTATATAATAGATTTTTCTTCTGTACCACCATTTTTCCATTATTTTTAAAGAAAAAAATTATATTCCTTAAAATTAAGAAGGTTAGAAAAAACTTGAAATGACAAGGTTGATCATTATACCCTCTATGAGGGTCTCAACATAATAATACATTTATATTTCATTCTAAAGGTGTCTAGGAATTCATATTTCATAGTGCGTGTTCCTTTACAATTTTGAAATATGTCAACTAATCAAAATATAATGTGGAAATAAAAGAACTATTGTTTTCAGAAAATAGTACAATAAATAATTTCTCACAGATTAGGATTTACACATAGAGCTCCATAAGTGCATGACTAAGTTAATATTGTAGCAAATAGATCCTCCTTTTGCTACAAATTTGATTGCATTTTAACAAAAAAAAAAGATTAAGCATAATAAAGTTTTACCATGATCAAAACTTGTGCATTGTTGAATCATACTCATAGGAATTGTTCCTAGTTCTAAATCAACCAAAATCATTAAATATTCAAACGATGTTCTTATTTTTGGCTTCTAACAAGTGGGAATCATTTTTTAGAATATTACGTTACTGCCTAATTTAGAGATTCCTTTGGAATGCAGGAAATATGATCAAATCTAAGGAAACTTTCTAAATCGGGATACCTTAAAAATAAAAAAGTTCTTATTGTTGACTTCTAACAAGTGGGAATCATTTTTTAGAATATTACATTACTGCCTAATTTAGAGATTCCTTTGGAATGCAGGAAATATGATCAAATCTTCAAGGAAACTTTCTAAATCAGGATACCTTAAAAATAAAGATTTCAAGGTATGACAACCACTTATTAAATTGCCATTGTCTCTTGAGTCACCAACTAGAATGTTCACCAAGATAATGATTTTTTGAATATTATAAAGTTGTATCTATGACCACTTATGGGATACCCAAGCCTTACATAGAACATGATTATAAAAAATTGTCATCTATTTTAGTACTTTTTGCGTCTTTTTATTTGTAGAGATTTGTTATATAATCTTTGAATTTCCTTTTAAACATTAAAGGGCTACCTGTGGGGACAACAATTTGTTGGAAAAATTAAAGAACTCATCTCTTCCTTGAATTCCCATTTTTGACCACCATCGCACCAAATAAACTCCATATTATTTCTCATTACTTATATATGTAAAACTAGTCACACCTAAATATTAAAAAATATTTTAAATATATAAAATATTGACTCTAATAAAAAATAAATCTAATTCTAACATGTTAAATATTAGATTACAAAGAAAAAATATTTAAAAACAAATTATAAATAAACAAAATACTCAATAAAATATTATGTTAAGAATTTAAGTTTGGAAAATAATATTATTTAAAAATTTATCAGCATCTTTATATTATTTAAAAATTATCTTTATCTTTATATTTATTTTATAAGGATAAACATTGACCTTCCTCCTGCAATTTTATTTTATTATTTATGTTTTGATTTTTTATTGAAATATTTATTTCAATAAATTTTATTATAAAATCTAAATTCTTTGAGCGAAGGATTTTGTGAGTAAAATAATTCTTTGAAGGAAGAAAAATGCTTTAAAAAAGGTGCTAGATTTTAATTTTAATTTTAAATTATTTTAATATAACCAATTAAATAGCTCCATGTATGTAATATCCCAACCCGCAAATCTCATGTGATGAAATGTTATTAATTTACTTAACTCTCCCATGAAAAAATAGTTACAACTAATTTTAACATCCGTGAAAACTAAAATGATTATAGATCAAGATTTCGGAACATACTAACTTTCCTGAGGTTTTGAAGGAAATGAACAAAAGACAGGTTTTGAAGTAAATGAATAAAATTCCCTTTATACAGCTTGGCAAGAAAGCACATGTGGTACATGGAGGATCCACATGCATTAAGAAGTCATTACTCGTCAGTTTCTATGGCTAAGAAAACTCTTAACGGAAGTTAGTGTTTGTTAGCTGTAATGGCTAAACGAACTCGCAACATCTAATGAAAGGATTATAATATCAA
Source organism: Pinus albicaulis (assembly GCA_034641835.2). Taxonomy (NCBI): domain Eukaryota; kingdom Viridiplantae; phylum Streptophyta; class Pinopsida; order Pinales; family Pinaceae; genus Pinus; species Pinus albicaulis. The sequence goes on from JAXQQM020066741.1 coordinate 23,690, forward strand.
TCATCGAGACAGCAAGGGGATTCGCATGATACATTATTACTTTTTCGATGTCGTGTGACATGCAAGAAAACTCTTTGAAGTAATGATAAGATGAGAATTGCAGTTGGTGAAGGCGGAGGTGAATGTATATGACAAAATTGGTTTATGAAAACTCTTTGAAGTAATGATAAGATGAGAATTACAGTTGGTGAAGGCGGAGGTGAATGTATATGACAAAATTGTTTATTGTATACAAGAGAGAAAAGATGAGAATTACAGTTGGTGAAGGCGGGAGGTGAATGTATTATGACAAAATTGGTTCATTGTATACCAGAGAGAAAGATCAAAGGAAAGGAAAAAAGTGGTAGATTCTTCAAGGAAAACATCTATTTGTTTTGCATTGAATTCTCAAAAGATTTTATGGATAAATTAACCCTATGAACTGTAAAACTTATCTGGATAGAATTTAAGTCAAACTATTTGTTGTTTTAGGAGATTTTCTTTTTCTTTATGCATAGGTTAGAAATCACAAAAACCTTGCATATGGAAAGATAGAGAAACTATGTTGTGGCTCATGACAAATATAGAGAAACTATGTTGTGGCTCATGACAAATATTATATGTAAATGATGTGCATTAAAAAAACATGTAGAGATATTTTCTTTGAAAAGAATATTGGATTATTTTAATATTTTCTTCAAAAAGGAATATGGGCTTAAATACATAGAGATAATAGTTAATTTTTCAAGTTTCATAGGAAAGAAACATATGTTTGCATGGTAGAAAATTTATTGTGTTATATTTTTTTAGAAAATAAATATGTGTACAGAAAGAATAACGTTGGCATTAGATTTCTTGGGAAGGAAATAGTTATTATGAATTTAATTTCTTGAAAAAGAAAATATAAGTTTGCATGGAAGAAAAATAGCTACATTGAATTTGACTTATTGGAAATAACTATATGTTTGCATGTAACCAAATAGTTGATATGCATTTAATTCTTGGAAAAATCAAATATGCATTTGCATGCAAGGAATAATAACTATTATTATTTTTTTGGGAAAAGGATATTTGTTTAGGTGTACAAAACAATAGCTATTTGTTAGGTTTTTGAAAAGAGTATGTGTTACATACATACATGAAATGATAGATATTATGGGATTTTTTTTGTTGGAAAAATAAATGTATTTCTTGCACATAAGATTCAATTATCTTCCTTTGGAAAGACATGTCTATTTTTCATGCAGGAAGAATAAGTATAATAACTATTACGTTAATTTATTTTGGAATAATATCATGTATTTTCATGAAAGAAATGATAACATGTTGTGTTAACCTTCTTTGGAAAATATTCTTTCGAAAAAGAAGATGAATTAACATGCACAAAATCATAATAATGTGCTAGTTTCTTTAGAATATATATAGTGGTGGTTTGATCTTTTGGAAAATAATATATGTATTTGTATGCTATATTGTATTAGTTTCTTGGAAAAGAAAACATGTTTTTGGATGCCCTATTTTGCTAGGTTTCCTAGAAAAGGAAAAATGTATTTTCATGTTCTATATTTCTAAGCTTTCTCTTGAGAAAATTACTTTGGAATAACATATGCATTTGTATGTATAGGAATAAAATCCAAGTGTTATCTTTATTTTGCGTATTTTAATGCACCAAAATTAATAGTATAAGGGATAGATTCTTTTGATCAAGTTTATGTAATCGCATGCGTGAATATCATAACTAATGTGTTAGTTTACATTAAAAGAGTATGGATGATTGTAGTGGTTTCCTTTCAAAAGAATGCATTCTTGTGCGATGGGGAAAACAAGGCCCAAGGATAGGATGTTGAAGGATTTGGTTGTAAATGATATCATTATGAGGATAGGTTATAGCTATTCATGTTTTTTTTATGATGATATTTCTTTGTAATATGTTATGAAAATAGTGAAGGGATGGAATCCCTTACAAGGCATTGATTGATGGGTGAACAACGTCAAGAGAATGTAATACAATTTAAACATTTATTGGTTTTCACCCTATGGGGTTTCCAGAGTATATCTATGTTTGATGATGTGATTTCCTAATGTGTTATTCATATGGTGTTCATTCCTCGCATATTGTGTCACTGATATTATCAGGTATGTGATTAACTAACCTTGTTCAAATAATCATGCTCATGATGCAATGTTATGTTAGGAAATTTATGTTAGCATATTAAAATAATTTTTTTTAATGGTTATGTTATGTTATGCTACATACTATTCAATTATTAAATATTACTTGATATAATGATGAAGCTTTACCCTAATGATCAGTTAAGGAATATGGAATAAGTAATTCAGAAATTTACATGCTCCTGAATTTTGAAAAAAAAATTATATTCCTATTTGTTTTCATGCGAGGTTTACTAGGGGCTGTTACAAGTGGTCTCAAAGTTGAAGTTTTAGTGCTAGTGCCTTTGGGAATCGATATGAAGAAAATAATCAGAATTATGATGCTAGTGGATGTCATTTTAGGTATGATTCTAACTAAATTTACATTCTAGCACATTTGACATGATATGTGTCATGCATGATTAATAACCACATAAAAGAATAATAAGTGATAATATTTACTTAAAGTTATTACCATGACATTTGATTATTGATGCGGATAAAATATAATAAAACCTTTCTTACATATATGAACAATCCTGAGCACTCAATATCATTGATAGTGAAGAGTAACTACCAACCCTTTGCATGAAAATTCTTATAACAATGTTAATGGTTTATTTAAAGGAGAATTATTAAGTTAGAATGCCCTGCTTATAAAGGATAAATTCATGTAGTGACTTTTTGTGAAACTAATGAATGTAGAAAGGTGGGGTTTATCCTTTAAGAAAATAGTAAAATGTTTAAAATACATTGAAATAACCCCTTTAGATATTTAAAATGAACAATGATTCAAATGGTAAAACTTAATTGTAGTGGATAATTTATGGTTAAGTATTATCATGGTTGAATTAAGATGGTAGGTAACATTTATTAGTTAGTATTGCATGACTAACTATTTAAGCGTATTGCAAGTTGTAAACAAGTGATTGTGCTAGTTTAATTCATGTTTTTGGTTTGTTGGTAAAAATAGACTGTGGAAATTGGGAATTTTTGGATTGTTACCCTAATAGTTATTGACACTTACACATTGGATATAAATGAATGTCCTTAAATCAATAGAGTTTTAATTAAGCTTTTATGAATATGCAAGAAAACTACAGTGATTTCAAACATGAATACTAGTCTAACCATACATACCTATGATTTCAATTTCTTGAAAGTGATAAAGCTTTTGGATTATGACACAATAGTGTCATCAAAGTGGTTGATTTCATATTTCCATCAACTTAATGATAGTAGTAATCAAATTAATTTGATTACCTTGTTTATTTAAATTTTACAACTATGAACTAATGATTCGATGGTGGTGTTCTAGTATTCATAAATGATTATTGATTATATGCATATGTATAAATGAAATGACATGTTGTGTGAGTTTGAAACTATAAGAATATTAATGATTAAATTATTGGTCCCTTAACTGTTGTCTATAAAAAAAAATTGTGGAATTTTTAGTTTAACATCTCGAGGATGTATTTTTAATTCTTATATTATTTCTAATGCATAAAAGTGGTTTTTGAAAAGTAACAAGACCAATACATTTTTACTAGATGCATAAGAAAGTGAAATGCATGTATTTGACAAATTTTTTGCATAATCGTATTTTGTAGAAGTTATAGTTTTATTCAATAGAATTTTCATTAATCTTGTTGATGTAGTTAAGTAGAGGTAGCTTAGTGGAAACATAAGACCTATAAAAGGTAAAAAATTGTAATATTAATTACAATAGCATGTGAAAAAGTATAATATTATGATATCCTAGTTATGATAATATTTTTCTAAGTTGCATGATTTTTATTATGTTTAAATTTGGAATGAATACCACTTGCCTGGCATGTCACTATTTCCAATCAATTTACTTTTAAAAATTACAGGACCCATTTTTAGGGATAAGTATAAATCCACGATGTACTTAAAAGTTTCTTTTTCTTTGATCATAGTACCAATATGGTTAGTTATGTAAATCACTATAGAAAAAAGTGTTAACAATTGTTTCACATGGTGTAAAATTATGGATATTTATGAAAGGCTAGGAGGCCTTTGGTTGATGGTGGTTTCTTGCCTGGATGGGTTGATCGTGATTGCATATAAGGATTTCCTCTCCATAGAGATAAATGATATCAGTAAGGGACAAAATTTAGACAAGATGGTGAAGTGGGGGAAAACACTGAGGAAACTGTGTTGATTTTGGATATTTTTGGAGGAGGCACAAAGAGTAAATTTTTAAGCTCTAAAATCCTCAAATATAAGGTGTTGTGGAAGGAATAGGCGGGACACTACCCAAAGGAATCTTGTGTTATAACTCATATGGTATCTATCAGAGAACTTTCAAGTGTGAAAATAACCCAATCTGGTTGGGAACCAGTTCCCATTGGTTGGGAGGATTATTCTTTTGCCACTATGGTTCTCATAGTACAAAAAATAACTAATCGGTTACGTGTTGTGAAAAAATTATTTTTTTATATGTTTGTGTAAGAATTTTATGTACATATTTACAAGAAAGGATCCTAATGCTCGTAAAGAATGACTATAAATGTAACTTTTGTTTATTGAATTATGACTCTTGGGAACGTCTTTAGTAGGAGGCTAAAATAGTATTCACATGGTGCAATTATTGATCATTTCGATGATTAGAGAGCTAGGAGCTCTCTAAGTAATTGTATAAGTATTGTAAGGATGTATTTAGCGGAGGCTAAGACAACATACCATTGGTGCAGTTATTGATCATTTCGAATATTAGAGAGCTAGGTGCTCTCTGAGTACTTGTGAAGTCTATTGTGATTAAAATAACACATGAAATTTCATAAATAAGTGATAGTTAAAATCATTTCATTTGATTGAAAATGTTGTGACTAATGTGATTATGTTGGATTTGTTTATCATACACTACAAGGTCCATGTCACGGAGGTTGTGAAACCACCGTAGGTCATTCATGTTTTAATGTCAAACCATTCTTAATGTTCTTGCATAAAAATGACCATGAGTACCAAGAGTAAGTGGTATTTAATGATAAGTGTGTATAGAGATTTATTTTTTCTATGAATTGGAATACTAACTAAGTGATGGAAATAAGAACTTTATTATTTTTTCAGCTATAAATGCTTATCACTATTGATAAACATTATTGTTTTTTCTTATTGGTATTCCTAGGAAATGAAATCCTTCATTTTGAAGGGGAATGATCCCATTTTTAGTTTCCTAGATTGTTATATTGTGAGTAAAAGTTAAAGTTCTAGAAAGAGATCAATATTTATTATGGTTTCTCTTCAAGGAAAAATTATGTAATATCCCAAGCCATAAAACTCATGTGGTGAAATATTATTAATTTACTTAACTCTACCATCAAGAATTAGTTATATCTAATTTTATGATCTGTGAAAACTAAAATGATTATAGATCGTGATTTGGGAGCACATGAATTTTCCTATGGTTTTGAAGGAAATGAACAAAAGGCCCTTTGAACAACTTAGCCAACAAATAAATACGTGAACCAGAGGATATACATGCATTAATGAACAATAAGTTGTTACTCATCATTTGCTATGGCTAATCAAACTCTTGACAATAGTCATTGTTTGTGAGTTTTAATGGCTAAATGAATTCGCAGCATCCACAAAAAGGATTATATTATCAATAGTATAATGAGAAAGGGGAGTTTCATTATATATTATTGATTTTTGGATTATGTGTGGAGTGTGTCCTTCGATAGACAAAAAAACTATTTCAAGTAATTAGAAATTATAGTCGATGAAGGTGGGAGGGAAAAGTACAAGACACAATCAGCTCATTATATACATGATAGGAAGTGAAAATGAAAGATAAAAAGAGGAAAATTATTCAAATAAAAGATAAGTATTATGTGCATTGAAATCTAAAAAGATTTCATGACTAAATTAATCATGCTAATTACATGATTTATGTGGATATAAGTTATGTCAACCTAGTTTTCATCTTAAAATATTTGGCTGTCATTTTTTATGCTTAAAAGATGGGTTAGAAGAGAATCAGAACCTTGCATATAGAAAGATAGAGAAACTATGTGTTGGCTCAATATTATATGAGAATCATTTGCATAAAAAAGAAAAGTAGCCAAGTTTTCTTTGAAAACAATATGTGATTATTTTAATATATTCTTGAAAAAATAATACGTGCTTAAATTGTCACATATAATAGTTGTTTTTCGAAGTTTCTTGAGAAACAAACACATTTGCATGAAAGAAAAGTTATTATGTTATATTTTTTTTATAATATATATATATTTGTGTGTGTGTGTATGTGCGTGTGTGTGTGTGTGTGGTTTGATATTTTGTAAAATAAGACATGTATTTGTATGCTTTATTGTCTTAGTTTTTCTAGAAAAGAAAAGATTCTTATGCATGCCCTATTGTCCTAGATTTCCTCGAAAAGGAAACGTGTATTTGCATGTTCTATTGTGTTAAGCCTTCTTTTGAGAAGATTCTTTTGGAATAACAAATGCATTTGAATGCATAAGAAAAATATCCATTGTGTTATCTTTCTTTTACACGTTTTAATGCAAAAAAATTAATAGTTGAAGGGATAGTTTATTTTGATGAAATTTAAGTAATCACATTCATGAAGATCACAATTGATGTGTTAGATTCCATTTAAGAGTATGGAAAGTTGTAGTAGTTTCCTTTGGAAATAATGTGTGGTTGTGTGTTGGGGATAAAGGTTAATGTGGTAATTATATATAAAAATGCTTTGATAATTATATGCTTTTAGTTAATGCATATGAAGTGATGTTAGATGAGGAATTTTGTGATGTTTTGTTCCAGTTTCATGTATGTACATGAATTGATATTGAAGCATCACTAGTATAGATTTACTATGGGTTGTTTAATATTTGTATCTAATCATGATATCAAAGGTTGTTGATAGTAGCAGTTGCAAAAAAGGACTGTGATGTAAGAAAATGATGGAATATGTTTAACATTATGAAAATCAATAAAATAGTGGGCTTTTCAGTTTGAAGGAATGTTAATTACAGGATAATCCATTGATGGGAAGAATAGGCACAAAAGACACGATTCTCATAGATTTGGAGGTAAATGATATCATGATGAGGATAGATTTTAGCTAGTGATGTTGTATTTATGATGATATTTCTATGTAGTATTTTATGAAAATGGACAAGAGATTGATTCCCTTACAATTCATTGAGTGAGGGGTGAACACCCTAAAGAGTGTTTAATAAAAAATAAATGTTTCTTAGTTTTCACCTGATGCGGTTTTCGGGGTATATTTTTGTTGGATGATGAGATTTCCTATTTGCTATTCTTATGATGTTGACTCCTTGCATTAAGTTTCATTGATATTAGCAAGTACGTCACTAACTAAGCAAGTTAAAAGAATCATGGACATGATGCAAGGTTACAGGAGGATGTTTATGTTAACATATTACAACAATGGATGTTAATGGTTATGTTATGTTACGTGGCTTACTATTCCCTTCCTAAATATTACTTTTTGTAATGATGATGATATAACCTAATGTTAAGTGAACAAATATGGAATAATTACTTTAGAAATTTACATGGTGGTAAAGTTCGCAAAAAAATGTAATAATATTTGTTTTTATGCGATGTTTACTGCGATATGATACAATTTATTTTTCAACTTGCTATATGGAAAAAAATTAATTATTTTTAAAGAGATAAACATTGACACTCTTAATATTTTCTATCTGTCATGAATTCTAATCGAAGAAAAAATTCACACAATGTTAGGTCCCTATATTACTAGTGTAGTCCCTTATTTTGTTAGTGGAGCCCCCTTATTGTTACTATTATACCCATGTAGTCCCCATATTGTTATTATTTTGCCCCATTAAACCCCACTATTGTTATTGTTGTGCCCTTGCATTATTATTGTTAGGTCGGCTAGGATTATATTATGACCCAATGGACTCCTATATATAGAAAGGAGGTTTTTTCATTTAAATCATCCAAGAATATTTCATTTATGCAATTTAGAGTTTTCCCCCTCGAAGTGGTTGATTTCTAAGGCATTGATCTCTCTTTTCTTCTATTTTTCGAGCTGGTTTCGTAACATTTGGTATCATAACTTTGGATTATAGGGTTTTTTTGCTTCAAATAGCTCATCGTGGAATTTTCACTATAATTTTTTTTCTACGAGGGTTTAGACAGTAAAAAAAAACACATTTCTAAGAAATCATGAGGAACTTCGTGTAAAAAATTTCAGATCTTGGTTCCCAATATTTTAGGAGACATGATCTACGAATGTTAGGGTTTTTGTAGGCTCCCAATTTTCATCTCAAAGAGGTGACCTTGGGAAACATGTCATAACTCTCTCTCTGAGCATCAAGTTGGAATTCTATAAAAGGTGGCATGCATGCATTATATCCTTCCCACGAGATGGATTGGAGAGAGATTATGGGTTCAAACTTTATTGATGGGATACTCTTAGGCAAGAGAATATTCGAGCTTGGGCCCTTAAGCATGGTAAATGATGGAGTTCTAAGAGGGTATCATAACACATAGGTTCGAGGCCTTAGGTAGTGTTGGGATCGAGGACAGTCCATTCGGGATGAGATTAACCAAAGGATTTTTTGGGATCGAGGTGAATTTATCAAGGTAATGATTGACTAGAGGATTCTTTAGGATTTAGGTATCGAAGGATCCATTCAGATTCATTTAACACAGAGACATGGAATAACACACTGGGTTATATGGGACCCAGGTATCAACGTACATATGCTTATGTTGTGGATAGAATTTTATTCCTTAAGGGCAAGCAATATTTGGGCAGGAGTATTTGTAATATTATTTTTTTCGGACATGGTCAAAATGGACAGAATATTCCCATGGTACTTACCATGGTATTCACCCACAGTATCTAACCACGATATTCTCTTTCATTTTTCAGGGGTAAATAATAAAGTAAGGTTTCTAGAGAGTCCATCAACCCTATAAAAGCGGTAGAACCTAGGCATTGAAATCATCCTGAGTTATTTATCTATTTTTCCTTTGTAAAGAAATTGGCGAGGTCAGTTCTAGTTTGATCTAAGGGATGAAAACACCGTAGGAGAAATTTTTCTGGGGGATCCATATGGGGTTTACAATTGTGCCTCAATGTTGTAATTTCTCATTTTATTAGCAACCTTGCATACCATTGGCAAGGGTTTCTTTTATTAATTATTCTAACATGTATTATTTGCAGTAATTAACTAAATAAAGTGAATTTCCTTCCAGATCCTTATGTGTTATCATTTTTTTTTAATGTTTACATTAATTAGAACACTATAATGTGCTAGATCAGTCGAAATTTTAAACTTTTGGATATTACATTACTCTTAAAATTTCTACCAATATACTCTCTATTCATTATATTTATCACTTTCATGATGGGAAGACAATAGAGTTTCAAATTTTCCCTTCATGATGTGGTCATTAAAGAAATACAAATTCAATTTTTTTTTGTTTTTTTGGAAGAGTTGATCATAGTTCTTGGTTATAGACATTCAATAGTATGGAGCCTTCTTTAGGTTCCTCCTTTATTGCACATGTTGATTTCTTTAGTAGATTTTTCAATAAAATATTTTGACATATGAACTACAAGTATCTACAACATGTGAGAGCAGCAAATTTGGTGTTTGGTCTTCCTAAAGCTTGTTACATGAATATCTTTTTCCAAAAGTTAAGGCGTTGTGTGCTATAAAATGTTGTAAGATGGTACATAGTGAGCTCATCCCATTTCTGACTCATTCATTTTCAAGGGATAAGTATGCACTCACCTTTAGTGATGACTTATGTCTCTCTTAGATGTACATTCTTAAGTACAAGAGTGAGGTCTTTCTTCCTTTTAATACCTTTAAGGATTTTACTAAGCAACAATTATCCCTTACTATGAAGAAAATGTCCATAAAAAGTGGGGGGAGTATGACAGTAAAGAATTTAAATATTTTGTAGAAAATATGGTACTCAACATCAATGTGTACACCATTGAGCATAATGACATTGCTAACAAATAACAAGTAACTGAAAGAGTGGCCAACTGCAAGAACACAATCCCTTCTTTTTAGGCTAAAACAACGAATTGTGCAAATTACATTCAGAATCACATGCATCGTAGGGAAGTGTTGAATATGAATCCAAAGGAATATTGGACACATGTTAAGCCCAATTTTTATTCTTTCAGATTATTTGGCAATCAAGCATGGACCATAAATTTAGATGACAACTGCAAATATTTTTAGGTGGACCAATTACTTATTTTTGTTGGTAACTGTGAGAATGTGAAGGTCTATTGGATATTTGATCACATTTATACAAATAATTGTTTAGAATGGCCATCCACTTTTCTTAGTAGTTCGATTCAACCATTTCTTCTACATCTTACACAAATTCTCTTGCAAAATTTAATAAAAAACTGGAACAACTTCATCAAGGAACTTTTTTGAAAAAGAGACTTTGTGAGCTACAAAGGCCTAATAGATATGGATACAAGAAAACTAATTTTATTTATTTTCACATTCATTCTTTTATTTTTTCTAAATCTAGAATTACAAAATTCGAAAGAGTCCTCTGATTATCACAAAATTTCATTATTACAAAATGTCATTTTGTTTTACTGAAACTATAATTACAAAATTCTAGTCTTTTTACTATTAAAAAATGTCATTTTTTTTCTATGATGATAAATCCATGCATTCTTTTTTACTACCAAAAAAAATTGGTAAATGCATGTTGTATTTAAATACTATGGACTCAAATGTTCTAGCCATTCTCCCCTACTGAATCGTCAAACTTGTACCAAACCCATGCTAACTGGAAATATGATACATAGGACTTCCAACAATTCAATACAAGAAAAAAAAACTAACCATAAGGATATTAGTCACCTGAGAAGAGTAATTGTGCATTCAAGTATCTATACAATTATATACAATATATTCGTAAGAATTATCGGTGAAGAAACATTCTAGGAAAGAAACACTTATATACAATATATTAGTAGGAATTATCAGCAGGAAACATTCCAGGAAAGAAGCGATGATGTTCGTGATTCAAACATATAAATAGAGTGAGGGAAATTAAAAATATATAAATACAATCATGGAAATCTTGAGAAGCTATAATAAATGAACAAAAATGGAATATTGCAAGTGCATATGTATGCCAAAATAAGACACTATACAAGCCACAAATAGAAGTAAATTATCCTAAAGGAAATCACACAATTTGATATAAAATAAATAAGGTTTTAACCTAGTTTCAATTATATACCAGGAAGACAGCTAGAAAAAAATACCATTATATGATTACAACCTAGCATATATGTGTGGCTTTCGTTTAAAATCATATTTATAGAGACCCTAATTGGTACATATTCGCACCTGAAATCTATAACAAGAGAAAGTCTTATGATTATTACAAAATGTCATTTTTTTTTTGTTAAAGTTACAGCTACTAAATACAAGTGTTCAAAATGATTTTTTTTTTGGTGAAGCTAAATCTATGAAGTTTTTTGAGTGTTACAAAATTCCATTTTGTTTAGCTCAATCTACAATTACAAAATTCCAAACATTACAATATATTATTTTGTTTTGTCGACACTAATCCGTATTCGTGCAGTGTTCTGATTATTACAAAATATAATATTGTCTCAGTAAAGTCTTATAACTATTAAAAAATGTCATTTTGTTTTGCTAATTCTAAATAAATCAAGTTTCGTTACTACAATATTTTTTTGTTAAATGCATATTGTAATTAACTACTATGTACTCAAAAGTGGTATTGGTGATGCTTACATGCACCGTTATCTATATGGATTATAATTACCCAAACACCAAATTTAATAATAATTATCTTTTACATCTAATAATATAGATAGAGAATAGAAAAAAAATTTGAAAATAAATTCATGAAGATTAAGAAAAAATATTTCATGACTAAGGTATTTCATTGGAGCCCACACAAAATAAACCAATAAAACAAAAACATGACACCAAAACAAGCATACTTCATTGTACATGTATATAACATGTACAAATCAGTCTAGACACTTAAATGATGAAAAAACACATTATTCTGGAAATGATAGATATGCACATCACCGTAGGAATTATGCCAAATTCTAATAAAGTCAACTAAAAAATGAGAACATATACAAATTCATGACAATTGAAATAATATTTCGTTTGTTATGACACAAATTATTCGGGATCTTGAAGTGATATGGAAAATTAGATATTCGGCAGCATTGACTAGAATTGCGTATGTCCCAAGAAGGCATGTGCATGGATGAGGAACACAGAAAATAACATTAAAACATTATTACACGATTTTACCATATTCCAGGAGCTCTAAATGTATGTCCCAATAAGGCAGTGCATGGACGAAGGACACAGAAAATACCATTAAAACATTATTACACAATTTTACCATATTCCATGAAAGCTAAATGTATAGATGTTGAAGCACGTTCCTCCAAAAATGCAAATCTACCTCATTTATCATCTGAATCGTAGCAATTTAAGATATTTTTAGAGGAACACGCAATTTTCGGGTAATACAATGGCTTTTGTGGCATTCAGCATTAAAGTTTGAATATATTTTACTCAATAACTCCGTGAGAAACGCATCTATTCTTTCTATTCTTACTCAGAGATCCAAGACAAAAATTATATAACTTACAACATTACAAATATAGATATATGATTGCAAGTTTAACCCATTCACGCGGAAACAATCCATAGGAAAATGGTTAGATGGAAAAGGAAAAATGAATAAAGGTTCTGGATATACTGAGAACATACTCTGTTTTCTCTATTTCACCAACCAAATTTCATTCGATACAATTTCCACATTAAAACTATATAGACTTTGTTTCCTATTATAACAATTCGTATTTGCTACTCATCTTGGACTTCTCAACCAACAACTCATTACTCCTCAAAGAGTTACGAACACATTTGGAAAAATAACCATTATTACACATTCATTTTAATGCTCTATTAACAGAACTCACCCAAAATCAAAATTTCCCATAGCATTGACTTTTAGAAATATATAGAAAAATTAAGAAATAGATTTCATGGATGCCTCAATATCAATATCTTCAATTTTGTTGGAATTTTATGAGTAATTCCTTAACACACAGACAGGGGAATCAAACAATTCCTCTTCCACAACACAGAGAATGAAAATTAAATTTGCAAATACAGAGAAATGAAATATAACACTGCTATTTCATTAAGCAAACTCTGTTACAATATTAAAATTCTTCAGAACAAGGTTTTGGATTCACAGCAGAAAAAATTTCTCTTGGTTGTTACACACACAGTGCTACAATATCTCTCTGTCTATAAACTCTATCTTGAGCCTTCGGGCATAAAACAAATATCAATGACACTTACAATGCAATTTAACCTCTATATATTTACTAACCAACTATAGAAATTCATTACAAACCTAATGCTATTGAATGCCATTAATTGACACAACAACACTGCTTGAACATTGTATTGATGGACTCATAACTATGGTGGCACCACTTTGGAGATCACATTGATGTCAAACTGCTTGGTGGCAGAAGTGGTGGCGCTACAGTGGTTTGCAGGTGACGACACCACTTAACAGGTGGCGACACCCCCTTCTGGTGGTTGCAGAGGCACTCCATCGTGAGTTCCAAATGGTCGGGGTGCGCCCCCGTAGTAAATCGTAACCGTTGATCTCTGGTCAATGCCCGATGGGCGGGTCAACTGCGGAGGCACCTCTCCACGTTAACTGTCAGGCTGTTTGTGCTCCCACAAACCATTGATCTCTGATCTGACGGTGATCGCGCTGTGAACTTGTGCTAAGTTTAACACATCGCGGATCAGCAATCGGCGAGATGAATGACCTTGTTACTTTGTTTATGGGACATGCGATGAGCGATGAGCGATGAATGTGGAGACCGCATCGCATCGACGATCGACGGACGGATGGGTGTGGCGGTTTGGACTTTGCCAAATGTGATATGCGATGTGCGATATCGCATCACTGTCCATTGCATCGGCGATATCGTATCACATCGCATCGAGACAACGGGACATGATTTGTGCAGAGAATTTCCGATGTGTGATGTTGTGATATCGGCACATCGCATCGGTGCTTGGCTGGTAGATGGGACCCGCTATGCCACATGGGCAGTTGGAATTAAATTCCAACACTCCCCCTTAATTACAACTGTTGGGTTTTTCCTGCATACCCAGGCATTTTCTGAAAAAATTAAAACTTTTATTCGTTAACTGTTTTGTGAGGATATGAGCAAATTGCTCCTCTATTCTGCAGTGTTTCAAAATTATTTCTCCATTGTTCACTAGCTCCTTTATGTAGTGAAACTTGGTATCAATGTGTTTTCTTCTTTTGTGAAACACGGAATTCTTTGAAAAAGCTATGGATGAGCTATTGTCACAATAAATCACTGTTCCCTTTACCCGTTCATGACAAAAATCTCTAAAAATTCTTCTCAGCCATACTGCTTGGCATGTTGCTGCTGTTGCTGCCACATTTTCTGCCTCTGCTGTTGATAAAGAAACTACCAGTTTCTTCTTGGAAACCCATGAAATGACTCCCGATCCCAAATGAAACACATATCCTGATGTGCTCTTCCTGTCATCTACACTTCTAGCCCAATCACTGTCAGTGTAACTTGTCAATTCCAAATTTTCAGATGAGGAGTAGAAAATACCATACCCCTTTGTTCCATTCACATATCTGAGAATTCTCTTGGCTGCTTGCCAATGAGTTTCTTTCATCCTTTCCATAAATCTGGAGATTAAGCTTACGGCATGCATAATATCCGGCCTAGTTGTAGTCAAATACATGAAGCTGCCAACTATGCTTTTATACAATTTTGGATCAAAATCCTTACGGTTGTCTTCTTTACTCAATTTCAGCCCCATGATAGTTGGAGTTACAACTCCTTTGTTGTTCTGCATGTTGAATCTTTTCAACACTTCATCAACATATTTTGCTTGAGAAATGAAAATACTATTTTCATTTTTCTCTACTTCAATTTCTAGAAAATATATCAAGAAACGCAAATCAATCATTTCAAATTCACTTTTCATGACTGCTTTAAAATCATCAATGAGAGAATCTTCATTTCCAGTAAAAATTAAATCATCTACATATAAAACAACAATAAGTATCTTACCATCATTTTCCTTTATGTAGAGTGTGGGTTCTCCATGACATTTCTCAAATCCATTTTCTGTCAGGTAAGCATCTATTCTGCTGTACCATGCTCTTGGTGCTTGCGTCAACCTATAAAGAGCTTTCCTTAGCTTGCATACTTTGTGCTCTTGGCCTTCAATTTCATAGCCTAGAGGTTGTTCAACATATACCTCTTCTTTCAATACTCCATTCAGGAATACAGATTTCACATCCATCTGGTAGAGCATCCATTTCTGTTGTGATACTATGAACAACACTATTCTAGTTGTATCCATCCTTGCAACCGGTGCAAAGTTTTCTTCATAATCTCTTCCTTGTTGCTGCTTGTAGCCTTTGAAAAAAAGTCTTTCTTTATGCCTTTCAATCTTGCCTTCAACATTGCTTTTGGTCTTATAGACCCATTTAACTCCAATGACTTCTTTTCCTTTAGGGAGGTCCACTAACTCCCATGTTTTACTCTTTTGAATTGCACCAATTTCTTCATCCATTACTTCAATCCATTTTTCTTCATTTATAGCATCTTGAAGATGAATTGGGTCATCAACATGACAATTTAAAGCAAATAAAGAGTTCAAACTAGCAATATCATTTACCTCTCGTTGTTCATAAATCTCACTCATATTTCTGAATCTTGGTCATCTTGGTGTACTTGGAGTTCCACTTGAACTCGAGGGTGTTTCAGTACCCTGTGGTGTGCTTGAAGAAGCACTTTGTAATGTTCCAAAATTTTCAATAAGGTAATTAGAACATTAATTTTGCTTTTATTTTAATAAAAGGAATAAAATGGGCAAGGGAGCCCATGTATCAGCAAAATAAATCTCTCCTAAGGTGCATGAGTCACTTAAGTGGCTAAATTTGGCAGTCCCTAGTGTGAAAAGGGCCGAAACCAAGTAAACTAGGCCATGGTTGACCAAGTCAACAATGTGGCTAAGAGGAGAAGCTTGGTCAAGAAGACTACGCAGTTTTGAATGGAGGGAAAATAGAGAATGAGAGAAACCCTAATGGGTGGGGTCCATGGCAAGGAAGCATTCCTTGCATAAAAAGGTGAAGGAGAGCCATTGTTCATTATTCTTGAGAATTTCGAATTGCAGCTCTCTTCAGTTGTTCAACTGAGATAGCTTATGCTACTTAGCATAAGAGGAATTCCTATTTCGGAGTTATTTTCTCTTTCTTGGGATGTTGGCATGTGTTGTCCTTGATGGAAACCTACTTGATGAAGTTGTCCTTGATGAAAACTGACTTGATGAGTTGTTTTTGGATGGCAACCTACTTGATGGAGTTGTCCTTGATGGAAACCTACTTGATGAATTTCCTATGATAAGCAACATATGTGTTTAATATGTAAGGATGATGTATCTACAGATTAGCTCAGAATTAACAGAAGAAAGGAATTCTAGTAAGTGCCAGAGTAATGATGAATAAATCATGTCACAAATCATACGCGGGTTTGTAAAGGAAAAGTAGCATATGTACGCGGATAAGTACGACCCAAGTCGCGTATGCCCTTTTGCGCTCCAAAATTAGAATACCAAGGGGCATTACCATGGTTTTGGCACACAATATTGAATGATGTATGGTTTATTTGATTATGTCCAAGAATACCATTGGAGGTTCAGTGGTTTTGACTCATGGTATTGACAAAGGCTAAATCTATATAAGGAGAAGAAGATCATAGTGCAAGAGTGTGCAGAGGTCTGGGTTTTAATGAATACTTCACTCTAAAGTATATCTACATGGAATGGGTAACATTTTATTGATTGATCTGAATTAATAATGCACCTATGAAAAAAATGATGCAGAGGGATCTCTAGATCTGAAATGACTATGTATTTTCTAGATATGTTTATGAAATGTTTAGATCTGTGATCTGGCGAATCTTTGTTGAAGTAAAGGAGGAGATCTGAGTTATCTGTTCTAAAGAGCTGCATAGTCCTGAAAAGTTACAGATCTATACACAGGTTCGCTTCAGAAAAAGCACGTGCATACGCAGGTTAGTTTCAACAAAAGCGCGTATGGAATTTGAGATTAGTTCTGAAATATGTGCAGATGTATACGCAGGTTTGTTTCTATGAAAGCGTGTATATACGCAGGTTCAGTGAAGTAAAAGCGCGTATGGAATCTAGGGTTTTGCTGAAGTATGTGGATTGAAATTTCTGATCTATTTTGCTGTTTTACTGCTTTCCGTCAATGATGTATTCATACAGATTTGGGTTGTTTGAATGTTGATTATGCTGCTGATTATAGATCAAGTTGTTGGTTGATTGGTTGATGATTCAATGAATGAATTGATGAGGTTATAAGTTTCAGTTTGATGAATGTTGAGCTTAAATGTGTGGAGTGGGTCCAGTTTGAAAATCTGATGAAAAGTGGCCTACAAGGTATGTGATGTGGAAGCTGTTGGATCCAGTATGAAAATTGATGAAACGTGGTCCATGGTGGTGCTGAGGGTCGAAGCCTTCAGTGAGGGGGTTGTAGCTCCCTTCCAGTGGTAGCTGGTAAAAAAGAGCAGGGGGTAGTAGCTCCCTTCCAGGAGAGGCTAGTAAACGAGAGCAGGGGGTTGTAGATCCCTTCCAGGAGAGGCTGGTAAATGAGAGTAGGGGGTTGTAGCTCCCTTCCAAGAGAGGCTGGTAAATGAGAGAAGGTTGTAGCCTTCTGCAGGTGGGTGCCTGCATGCTGGTATGAGTCTGCGCCAGTACATGGTTGTAAGAAGTTTTCTTTATAATAAATATTGAAGACAAAGATGATGACAGCGGTGGTTTTCTCCCGAATTGGGTTTCCACCTTAAATCCTGGTGTTCATGTGTGTTTCTTTTGTGTGATGATTTATTCTGTTCTTACTACACATGTTTCCTACTTACTAAACATCTAATGAATGAATGATGCAATGATCTAAGTAAAGAATTATCTACATCTCTGGTAAGACGCAATTTTTATTAAGGATATCCACGTGTATACGTGAGTTGGGTTCAGTAAAGAGGCGTATGGGTTTTAAAAGAAAGAAAAACTAAAATGTTTTCAGTCAGCTCAAAATACTCATTCACCACCCCCCCCCCCCCCCCTCTTAGTATTTTTCCCAACATGGGAGGCCTTGGAGGAGCTTTTCTTCATCTTCCTCACATCTAGGCTTGAGGCCAAAGCCATCTCTTTCAGCTACAACGTTTCTGTTGGGCAGATTCATTCGAGTTGTTGGAGGTAGCAGTGAGGATCCACCATCACCCATTTCTGGAGCTATTTTTGTAGAGGAGGAGCTCATTCCTTCTATAGGAGATTAGAAAAGGACATTTCCAGAGCTTTTTTGTAGATTTTGGCATTAGGCCAAGTGTTTCACTTCAACCCTAGCGCAGTCACTCCCTCTTACAGCGTTATTTTCAGAGGGCAATTGTAGGAGGATTGACCTTGGGGATTAGACAGTGTCATCTTCAGTGAAAGGGGAAGCCTTTCATTTAGAAGATCATTGGAGAAAGTTGCTATATTTTTTGCAGTATTCTTTCCCTTATCCATTCATGTATTATTATTGAGTTGCAGCAGCTACACTGCAACTCTGACATTTTTGTATTTTATCATTTTGTACATGTATTGTGGCCAATCCTTCTAAGGATTGTTAGCTAGTTATTTTCAGGGGTTGAGAGCATGATCCCCATCATTTCTTGATCTTATAATGATATATCATCACCTTTTCATATTATATGTTGCAGTCTCCTCATGTAACTGCGCAGTCATGGCTAGGGCAGCAATGTGTAGCAGTGTAGTCTTGAGTTTTCATGCACATTCTTGATTGAGGCTATCTTGGGAGGTTTCTTCCTCAAGATTTGTATATTATTTTCTGTTGCTACTTTATATATCAGTCATTCAGTCTTCTTATACACTATGATGTATTATTTCATTGTTGTTCATTATTGAAGTTCAGATGTTGCTGTAGCTCATCCTTTAAGCAAGATATTCCTGAGGAAGAAATATTTACATAGCTATAGGCAGAGCCTAAGAAAGGGCCAGATAGCCTTCAGTTCTTACCCTCCTTTTAGAGGTGATATATCCGATAAATTCCCTCTCAGTCCATCTCTGAAATAGCCTTGTTCATATTTCCAATAAAAATATTTCTTTAGTGGTGTAAAAGCTGTTGATTTCCATTTTGGAACATTACCATGGTATCAGAGCTTCGAACTTAGCTCAGCCTGTGAAGTTCAAACTTCAGAGAAGAAGATGTCAAGATGATGCAAAGGATGAGATTAATCTCATGAGTTTTCAGATCCAGCAAGAACCTCTCCAAGGAGCTTAAGGAGATAGTAAAAGGAGAAGAGGAAGGACCATGCACTTCCTATTCTCACAAAGGAGCAGAGAAGAAGCATGAAGAGCACTTGGAATTCGAAATTCTAAGTGAATATCTTGCTGAATATAGAGAAAACCCTATATTCTTCCAAGAGACTCCATATTTTTCACAATTTCTTCAGCAGAAAGAGGAAAGAAGACCCTACAGTCTTGGGAGGATGAAAGGCAATAGATTTCTATTGTCTACTTTTGATGGGTCACCCACATGTGCAGCAGAGGCTTGGGTGAAGAAGCTATAGGCTTTCTTACTGCTACGTCCTATAGTAGACAAAGAGACTGTAGCAATTTCAGTGCTGCATTTTGATGGAGAAGAAAATATTTGGTGGGTCATCCATGAGAGGCATGCAAGGGTTTCTACTCTTGCTGATTTTTCTCAGATCTTGATCAGAAGATTTGGCCAAAGGAGGGAGGAGACCTCACCACCAAAAGAGAGGGTACATGCCAGCGCTATCACATTCATGGAGGAGTAGCCTCAATCTTTAGCAGTTGAGGCAACCAACACATTTGGGGAAGAGACACTTGCAGCCACAATATATTCCCCAAAACTTCATAGAGGTATGCACAAGTTTACATTTTATGTTGATTCAGTACCTTCTATGAGGAGTTGCATACCATTGCAAGTTTATTGTCTTGAGAAAAATACTGTCACTGAATTGTGCCATCATTCTCATACTCCATTGATGAGTCATGCACCACACAGGAGAATGGGGTTTGAGGAATGGACCATAGAGAGTATTTAATTTCAATGTCCCATGAAATGCAAAGTTGATAATCTGTTTCGGGATGGTGGCAGCTCTTGTTGGGGAGGTGCCAAGTTGCAGAATGGTGGGAAAAATCCACTAGGAGCTGAGTGGATGTGTATGGGAGGCAAGAGGATGGTGAGCCTCTTGCAGATCTATGATACAGGGAAGCAAGAAGCCATGCTACATTGGTTGCTCTTGAGAGAGTTTGGCCAACATATGACCTATTCCTTTTCATGGGGTTTGAAGAGGAAATGAGGAGGGTAGGATACTTACACCATGGAGCAAAGGAGAGCATGGGTGCATCATGATGAGATGGCACTTTCCTTACCATTCATCATGTTCCCATTTCATATTTGGAGTGGTGGAAGTATGAGGGGGTAGCAAACAATTTTGTTTCTCAAGTTCTATTTGGTTGTTGCGGGAGCAAGAGGAGGCACTAGCATAGTGCAAGGGTATTTCTGTTTGATCTTGGATGCCCAAGCAGCACCTTCTTCATGGGAGGGTCTCTACATTTGCAGCAACATCATGGGAGGATTCTTTGTCAAGATTCATGTCAAAGAGGGGAGGTTTGAGATGACAGTGGCCCTACTCCAAAGGCCAGCAACGCTGTCACATGAGAGCTTGAATTACTTGTTGGAGTGTCCTTCAAACCACTTTACAAGTGATGTATTTTGGAGGCATGTAGGAGATGTGGATGAGGAATTAATGGATGGCAACATCCCTTGCTATGTTTTGATCTTGTTGGCTTGGGCTCACAACCAGAAGAGGAGACACCTACATGCAGCAGTTATGGATTCTTCTTCCATGCATTCTTATGCATACCATTTACTAATGGAGGAGTCCACTTGGGAGGGCTTTCTGATGGAGGAATATCAGAATATGGATAGATGCATAGTACAAGAGATGAAGAGAGGGTTGGGACAACCACTTCCCTACTATGTTGCAGTAAGGGAGAGTTTTCACTTGAGCCATTTCAGCTCAAAGACCCAAGTACATGATGAGGGAGATAATCATTTGCTTTATGTTTTGCACTCTCTTATCTTTATGAGCAGCATATCATTTTAAGAGGGATCTTTCCTTCTTGCACATTGTTTTTTTTTGTGTTCATGGTCTATTGCAGCAAATATGATGGCTACCTTAGCAGTGGATTGTGGGGAAAAGACACATGATTTTCAGTGTACACCAATTACACCATTTTATACTTTCATGTATACATCTTTTGAGATGATTGTGGCAGAAAAAAAGTGGCTGGGAAAGCACTTCTTACTTTCTATTTTGATGCAGGAAAGGAGTGCACTGCGCAAGTTCCACTGGTGGAACAATGATCCGCTTTCCTATTGTCATGTGACAACTTGCTTCTATTGGTCCTTGCTTCCACGCATTGTATATTTTTCTTGGTACATGGGAAGCTTTTTTTGGAAAGTGGGACATGAGTTGAAGATGCCCATTAGGAGTATGATTCTCCCCAATTTGCATGGTATATGTTTAAGGGGAAACAATGGGCAGCCCATGATTGCCAAGCTTCACCTCTTTCCCTCATGTGGGAGCAGCTATTTAGAGAGTCTAAATTTTTGGAGGCATTTCATGGTTTACATGTTTGATGGGGTGGCTTGGGTCTCTCTTGAAGACCATTATGTTTCAGCCATATATCAGCAACAGCCCCATATGTATCATGAGGAGGTAGAGACTCATTGGGTGGATGTGCCTTTTGGGAGAGAAGACCTCCATTCTTTTTGCAACACATGCTCCAAGGGGAGTATGGGAGATGACATGGTCATCATGTTCAGCCAATTTTTTTTCCATGAGGTGAACCATATGATTGTTTGGATGCCCATGATGATGAATTCCAACTCATCACATATGAGATGATTTGGGCTAGCTTGATTTGTAGCATTGGAGGAGAGATCCTTGGGGATCTAGACTTCATATTGCCTCTTGAAGGCAACACTATTGCAGCCCAAGTTCAGCTTTCACTCCACACTTTCCATAAGTGGAGAAGAGGACATCATGGGGTAGGCTATGAAGCTTACCATGTTCAGCGTTTCAGCCCACCTTTTCTTCATGAGCACAAGGTGGAGGAGTATTTTTAGGAGTTGCCTAGTTGGAGGGTGACTCATTTTGCTTGGTTGATTGCTTGGGGATGGAGGATCTACATGAGGAGATTTTAGACTCCACGCCTTGAGTGGAGGTTCCTTTTTAGTTCTACCCTTGCACTTTCTTGAGGACAAGAAATATTTGGGAGGGGAGGATTGTAATGTTCCAAATTTTTCAGTAAGGTAATTGGAACATTAATTTTTCTTTTATTTTAATAAAGGGAATAGAATGGGTAAGGGAACCCATGTAGCAGCAAAATAAATCTCTCCTAAGGTGCATGAGTCACTTAAGTGGCTAAATTTGGCAGTCCCTAGTGTGAAATGGGCCAAAAGCATGTAAACTAGGCCATGGTTGACCAAGTCAACAACGTGGCTAAGAGGAGAAGCTTCATCAAGAAGACTGCACGGTTTTGAATGGAGGGAAAATAGAGGATGAGAGAAACCCTAATGGGTGGGGTCCATGGAAAGGAATAATTTCTTGCATAAAAAGGTGAAGGAGAGCCATTGTTCATTATTCTTGAGAATTTCGAATTGCAGCTCTCTTCAGTTGTTCAACTGAGATAGCTTGTGCTGCTTAGCACAAGAGGAATTCCTATTTAGGAGTTCCCTTCTCTTCCTTGGGAGGCCTTGGAGGAGTTTTTCTTCATATTCCTCACATGCAGGCTTGAGGCCAAAGCCGTCTCTTTCATCTACAGTGTTTATGTTGGGCAGATTCATTGGAGTTACTGGAGGTAGCAGTGAGGATCCACCATCACCCATTTTCGGAGCTATTTTTGTAGAGGGGGAGCTCAATCCTTCTCTAGGAGATCATAAAAGGACATTTTTGGAGCTTTGTTGTAGATTTTGGCATTGGGCCAATTTTTTCACCTCATCCCCAACGCAGTCACTCCCTCTTACATCGTTATTTTCAGAGGGCATTTGCAAGAGGATTCACCTTAGGGATTGGAGAGTGTCATCTTTAGTGAAAGGGGCAGACTTTCATTTAGAAGATCATTGGAGGAGGTTGCTATATTGTTTGCAACATTCTTTCGCTTCTCCATTCATGTATTATTATTGAGATGTAGTAGCTACACTTCAACTCTGGAATTTTTGTATTTTATCATTTTGTACATGTATTGCAGCCAATCCTTCTAAGGATTGTTAGTTAGTTATTTTCAGGGGTTGAGAGCTTGCTCCCCCTCATTTATTGAACTGATAATGATATATCATCACCTTTTCATATTATATGATGCAGTCTCCTCGTGTAACTACGCAGTCATGGCTAGTGTAGCAATGTGTAGCAATGTAGTCTTGAGTTTTCATGCACATTCTTGATTGAGGCTATATTGAGAGGTTTCTTCCTCAAGATTTGTATATTATTTTCTATTGCTACTTTATATATCAGCCATGCACTCTTATTATACACTATGATGTATTATTTCACTGTTTTTCATTATTAAAGTTCAGATGTTGCTGTAGCTCATCCTTTGAGCAAGATCTTCCTTAGGAAGAAATATTTACATAGCTATAGGCAGAGTTGGAGAAAGGGTTGGATAGCCTCCAGTTCTCACCCTCCTTTTAGAGGTGATATATCCGGTAAATACCCTCTCAGTCCATCTCTGAAATATCCTTGTTCATATTTCCAATAAAAAGATTTCTTCAATGGTGTAAAAGCTGTTGATTTCCATTTCGGAACATTACACACTTCCTTGATTTCTCAAGGCTGTTCTATTTACAGCTTGTGGTGTGGTTTGTTGTGCTTGTGATGGTGGAGGAGGAGCCACCAAGGAAGGATTATTCGCTGATGTCCCTTCCTCTTCTTCTTCATGAGACACACTAGTATTCGCGTTCATTGTTTTCTCTAAATTTCCATCCCAAGCTTCTCCTTCTATAAACTGCACATCTCTACTTATTATTGCTTTCTTGGTGGATGGATTATAAAGCTTGTAGGGATTCGACTCATCACTCTATTCAACAAAGATACATTTCTCCCCCTTACTATCAAACTTTTTTCTCAGCTGATCTGGGACATGTGCATATTCCATACAGTCGAATACTTTCATGTGGGTGACAAACTGTTTTCTGCCGCTCCACGCTTCTTCAGGAATTTTGTTCATGACAGCTTCGGTTGGGCATCTATTAAATATATACACTGCACAATTGACAGCTTTGGCCCAATACTCATTTGGCAAGTATTTTTCCTTCAACATACTTCTGACCATGTCCATGATGGTCCTATTCTTCCTTTCTGCAACACCGTTTTGCTGAGGTGCGTACCTCGTGGTAAATTGCTTATGTATGTCGTTCTCTCTGTAAAAACACAGAAATTCTTTGGAGATGTATTCTCCACCTCTATCAGTTCTCAACACTTTCATGTAGTGCCCAGTCTGCTTCTCAACAAGAGTTTTGAAGTGGTAGAATTTCTCAACCACTTCACTCTTTCGATTCAAGAAATACGCCCATGTATTTCTGATGTAATCATTTATGAATGTCAAAACATATATGTTGCCAGCTAAAGATGGATTTTGCATTGGTCCACACAAATCAGAATGGACAATTTCTAAGGGTACTTTTGCCCTTATACTCTTTCTTGTTGGAAAATTTTCTCTGTGTTGTTTGCCCAAGATGCAGCCTTCACAGAGGCTATCCGGTTTCTCAATCAATGGTAATCCATTTACCATTCCCTTTTTGTGAAACAAGTTCAGGCCTCCAAAATTGAGATGTCCAAATCTCAAGTGCCATAACCAATTTTCATCTTTAACTTATTTTTGAAAGAGCTCTTGTGTTACAGCTGCTATGTTTCTTCCTTCCTTCAAGTCTTCTCTGAGCTTGAGAGGAAACATCCTATTTCTTGTCATCTACACCTCTGCAATGACTTTCTTGCTTGGAGGTATGTCCATGATTGTGCACACATCATCTTTGAAGAATAAATTGTAGCCATTGTCAATGAGTTGTCCAATGCTCAAAAGATTACATTTCAAGCCAGGTACATATTATACATCTGGCACAAACTTCTGTTCTCCATTTCTTGCGAGGATACTGACTCTGCCTTTTCCCTTGATAGAGATATTACTATTAGTTCTTATTGTTACCTCAGATTTAACATTTTCATCAAGATTGGAAAACATTGCAATGTTTCCAGTCATGTGGTTACTACAACCTGAGTGTAAGAACCATACATCATCTTGTTTATCTTGTGCTATATTACATGTTAACATCACATTCTTTGGGTTCTTATTTTCTTATTTTGCAAAATTAGCATTGTGCCTATTATTCATGTCATTTTGATTTTTCCTACATTCATTGGCATAGTGCCCATATTTCTTGCAATAATGACACTGGACTTGGGATTTATCATACCTTTGTCCATGAGCTTATTTTTGGCTTGAGCCTTCATTTTGGTTTTTATTGCTGCTCCTTCCACTTGAACTTGCAGGGTTGTTTCTCCCTCCGTTTTGGTTTCTGCCTCTTCCTCTTCCTCTGCCTTCACCTTTGCTTCAGCCAAAAGATATTTGAGTCTTGAAATCTTGTTCCAATGAGGAATCTAAACCTATATCCAGTCTGTGTTCATGAGACATTAGGGATGCACTTAACTCATCCACTGTAAATTGTGAGAGATCCTTTGCCTCTTCTATTTCCGCTACTATGGCATCAAATCTTGAGGGTATACTTCTCAATATTTTCTCCACAATCCTTCTTTCCTCTAGTGTCTCTCCATGAGACATTATCTAGGTAACCAACCCAATAACATGAGTGAAAAATGAGTCTATATTTTCAAACTCTTTCATATAGAGAGTTTCAAAATCTCTCCTTAACATCTGTAACTTTGTTGTCTTCACCTTCTCCATGCCTTGATAGGCTGTCTTGAGAATATCACATGCCTCCTTAGACTTATTTGCTTCTGTAATCCATGGGAAAATACTCTCATGCACTGATTGAAGGAGATAAAAGAGGGCTTTGGAGTGCTTCTTCCTGTTATCTCTTAACAGGTCTTTTTCTGTTGCTGCCAAAGCAGCCAACGCTGCTACATCTGCTAGTTCTAGGTAGCCATTCTCAACTAGCTCCCATATGTCCTGTGAAGCAAACAGGGCTCTCATCATGATTGTCCAATATTCATGATTCTTCCCATTAAACTGTCGAATTTGGGGACTTGCTAGGCTGGTTCCTGCTACATCCATTGTGAATGTGCAAGAAAAACAAGTAGTAGCCTTCTCTGCTGGAGAGAAACCGCTTCAACTAGCTTCTTACATCTTCTGCAGTGAAGAGAAAACTCTGCTGTGTTCATTGAGCACCTAGACTAGCTCCAATACCATGTTGGAATTTTCTGAGTAATTCCTTAACACACAAACAGAGGAATAAAACAATTCCTCTTCCACAACATAGAGAATGAAAATTAAATTTTCAGATACATAGAAATGAAATATAACATTGCTATTTCATTAAAAAAAACTCAGCTACAATATTAAAATGCTACAGAACAAGGTTCTGGATTCACAGCGGAAAAAAATTCTCTTGTCTGTTACACACACAACGCTACAATATCTCTCGATCTATAAACTCTGTCTTTAGCCTTCAGGCATAAAAAAAATCAATCACACTTACAATGAAATTTAACCTCTATATATTCACTCACCAACTGTAGAAATTCATTACAAACCTAATGCTATTGAATGTCATTAATTGACACAAAAACAAAATTCACTGCTTGGACATTGTATCGATGCCCTCATAACTATGGTGGGACTGCTTTGGAGATTGCATTAATGTCGAACTGCTTGGTGGTGGCAATGGTGGCGCTACGTTGGTTTTCAGGTGGCGACACCAGTTAACATGTGGAAACACCCCTTTTGGTGATTGCGGAGGCACTCCATCATGAGTTCCAAATGGTCGGGGTGTGCCCCCACATTAAATCATGACCGTTGATCTCTAGTCAACGCCAGATGGGCGGGTCAACTACAAAGGCACTCCTCCACATTAACCGTCAGGTTGTTTGTGCTCCCGCAAACCGTTGATCTCTAATCTGACGGTGATGGCGCTATGAACTTGTGCTAAGTTTAACACATTGCGGATCTGCAATCAACGGGATGGACAACCTTGTTACTTTGTTTATGGGACATGCGATGAGAAATGAGCGATGACTATCACATCGACGATCGTCGGATGGATGGGTGTGGTGCCTTGCACTTTTCCATATGTGATATGCGATGTGTGATATCACATCACAGTCCATCGCATCGGCGATATCGCATTGCATCACATCGAGACAGCGGGACATGATTTGTGTGGAGAATCACCGATGTGTGATGTTGCGATATCGGCACATTGCATCGGCGCTTGGCTAGCAGGAGGGACCCACTATGCCATGCGGGAAGTTGGAATTAAATTCCAAAAATTTTGGAATAAACATTGAACCCAAATATATTTATTTTTAATACCCATGTGCCCATACAATGAGCATATGGTGAATATAAACCTTTGGTGTAAAAAAAGAGAATATGATAAATATAAACATATTATGGAACAAAATTCAAACATTTAAAATTTTCCAGGGCTGAATGTTAGCTTTCAAAATTACACATATGTTTCAAAATTACATACATGTTGAATGCTAGATTACAAAATTACACATAATAATCACAAAATCGAAACAGTACAACAACCCAAAACAAAAGTGTCTCATGAAACCAAAATCCAAGTTTCCCACTGAAAATCCAACAAAGAGAAAATATAACTACTTAGTCATCCTGTAAGATATAACTAACAACGACAAGGCCATATTCATGCAAGAGCCAAACGATCTTTGAGCGTTTGTGTGTTTTTCGAGAATAGAAGACAAGATAGATGCCCACTTCCTTCTTTCCTGCTTTGGCACTAATGGTTTTATCAACACCTGTAGGATTTCTAGTATTGAGCGATAGTGGCTCTATTTGGCACAGACCCATTTGGGTAGGTGAAGAGGTAACATTCCTATTTCTCTTGGAATATGAATTCTCTGTGCATGCAACTTCTTCCTTACCTGGTCTCTTGGCTAGATTTATTGTGACTCTATCCATGGCCCTTCCCTCATACATGTAGGTTTTGATAGCATTCATAAGATGCATTTTGACCTAGAGTTATTTTTTTAAACGTAAAGTATCTAAAAGGAAATCACACAATTTGATAGAAAAGAACAACAGTTTGACCCTAATATCAAGAATGGAGCTTTAAAATAAATACATTTATATGATGAATATGGAGTCAATGAAAGGCCTAGCCTTAAGATAAATCAATTCTCAAAATATTTTTCCTTAGGATAAATCAATTCTCAAAATATTTTTCTCTGATTATGAAATCTATGTGACTCTTGCTTAAAATCATAATTAGAGAGACCTTGACTGGTCCATATTCACACTCAAAATCCACAACAAGAGAAAATAGAGTTGTTATCAATGAAAACCAGGAAGCGAGCCGTGAGAAAAAGTTAAGATATAAACATTTGGATTTACCTTGAAGGACGGAGTCAGGACTGTGGCAACATTCCTCTTGGAAATTCTAGGACCAAGAAATTACCAGAGAACTTGAGAACCCCTCGACCTGAATCTCGTGTTTAATTATCTCGTTGCTCATTTTTAGAGTGGTTTGCAACAGGGCTGTGCAGGAGAGGATTTCGTAATGGAGGATGTCGGGGGAGCATTTCTTAACTCACTAATACATGTGGAGTCAACCCTATGGCCTAACCTAGTTCTATAGTCTAACACCCAAATTAATGGCATGCGATATCAAAAATGGCATGGATACCACAACAAAAATAACTCACATGGAAATTTAATTTCTCAACTAATATAATACATTTTTTGAACTACTAATAAATTTATATAATAAAATTAATATTCAATATGCTCGTTGTTAGTCATCGGTATTTTTCACTTTTTTTGATGACTATATGCCTTGTCAAGGTCTTCTAGAAACTAATTTCAAACATGCAATTGGTCCTCTAGAAATCCCCTCAGATTTTTTTTTTATCTTTTTCCCCCTCTTTTGCAAACTGTGATACAAGTGGTCATTAGTTTTTAGTCATGTCCTATATCATTAAACCTTACCCTTTCCATAACTGTCATAAGCCTTTTATCTCTGATATCCAAAATCCTTTATTTTCACACAGCTCTCTGCCAAAGCATAAGACAAGTTGTATTTTACCCCTTTCACTGTTTGAATGTCCATTTGATGACCTGACTATGTCTAAGAAACCCTTTAGAAATTATGAAAAAGTGTCTAGTTTTAGGCGATGGTGATTGGGGTAAGTATCTTCAGAAAACTGTCTCTAGTCAAAAAAATCTATTTTTAATATCATTCAACTATCCTTTCCTTAAATCTGGCAAATAAAATCCATTGGTTACCCCTAGGTCCTACACCATCAATTTGTCATTATGTTTTGTTTCAGCAAAGCTCAGAAAGTCAACTCAAGAAGAAATTGAGTAAGCATGATACTATGTCCAAAAAGAAATTGATCAAGTGAATTTCAAGGATTATCCTCATGATACAACAGAAAAGGCTTCCAATGATCAAAGCCATCTTATTAATACATCTCTGCAGGGGTGCTGGGATGAATGGCATTAATCAGTTTTGAGAAAAGAAAAATTTCAAGGAAAGGCTTCAAGCTAAAGCAGATTGACGATTGGGAACTAAAGAAAATACAGAGTTTAGAGAGAAGAAAACCTACATGATTCATCCTTGTAAATCAAAGATATCAAAAAGTGTTAAAATAATCACGCATCATGACAAAAAAGTACAAAAGTTGGGAAACTATTGCACCAAGAACTCCATGTCAATTCAAAATGGTGTTTTCCTGCTCTTCTGAAACATCTGGGTACAACTCTGAAAATCAGATTTATGAGGCTAGGTATGGAAGATTTTTGGAAAAGGGACCCTTCCAACAGTCTTTATGCATCAAATTGAAAAACATGAAAAAGGAACAGTTGCCTTTTTATACCCCTGCAACCTAGACTGAAAACTATCAAAGGCGCCATCATCACAAATGAAACTAAGGCTACTGCAAAAGAGAAGTCACACCTAAAAGAGAAAAAGCAGATATGTTTGATTTGAAATACAATACATGTGTATTATCTTCACAGTGAATTTCTGCAAAGGACACGTCTCAAACAATTGGATAAAGGGTTAACAGGCTTGAGGCACCTCCTTCAATGATAAGCAGAGGGAACAAAGTTTTTATGAGTCACCCCTTAAAAGAGAAATAGAGGGCACATTTTATAGTTTTCAAAAAAAGAAAAAAAGAAGATTGCCTTTATTCTAGAAGAATGAAAACTAGTTTTTCTATTTGCAAAATACTGTTTAGATGAACCACTATGAAATATGTTTCAAGCTTTTCATAAGAGTTGGTTGAATGTGCAAAAGGACATCAAAGGGCAAAGGTGGTGCCTCCAATGATAAGAAGAGGGTGTAAAGGTGTTGGACTGAATTGTCTCCCGAGAAGAGGAATGGAGGTCACATTTTACAAAGTCTCAAAAAATAGAAAGTGCCCTTGCACTAATAAGAAGGAAATAAAACTTTTACACAACAAACAGAAGATGCTTTTGCACTAAAGAGGAAAAAGTCAAAATCTGAAAGATGAACTGCTACAAAAAAAGACAGTCACACTGAAAGGAAGCAGACAGAAGGTATGTTTTACTTTGAAAATAAAATTTGTTTGATTATCCTCGCAGCAGTGGAAAATATGTGGAAACAGTTTCAGAAATTTGGAAAATAAGCAAATAAACAAGACAACCCATGTGTCACGCCTAGGGCCAGCTTTGCTTCAAAATGTCTTTCTGACTAAACATAGATGAAATTGACAAATTTGAGAGAGGTTTTTGTCGATAATATGTCTAATAAAAAAAACATCCTTCATTTTTTACACAGGTATCATCATTTTGGAGAAATGTCAAAAATACAGGTGTCATGGGAGAATTTCTGCACAGCAGGAGTAACCTTGGGAAAAATTCCATTTTCTCACATATGGGGAATCCAAATGACTTGATTCATGATTCAAATGACAACTATACTTGAAGATATTTCCAATGAGCTATTATGAGTTCAATTTGGAATTGAGTAAGGCATCCAAAGGTGGCCTGCAACAGCACTCTGCATTTTTGCACCAGCATTCACCATTTTTTACCAGTGTTGAGAGAATCAGTTTTTGGACAGCCAAATGGACATAAAATGAAACAAATCAAGTGTATTTATAAATTTTACATCCATATCTTTCCAACGAGCAAACACGGGCCCAATTCTGACACTGGGAAGCCTTCCAAAGCCTTGCTGCAAAAAGACCTTTTTGGTGCTATGCGCTTGTATACTAGTGGTACGCTCCTATAGGAGCTCATAGTGAAAATCTGCACTGGACGCTACGCGCCTGGACACTGGTGCTACGCTCCTGAGTGAGAAAGCACAAAACTACTATATTTTCCACAAAGAAGGTCAAAATTACAAATTTTTGCCCAGATTTCGGTCTTCATCAAACATAAAAGATTTTTCAAGGTATTTGTCATAAAATTATGCCTCCCCATCTAATTCTTGAACTATTAAAGTGTTTTTTGATTCCTCACCTTCATTTCATCTACAAAGGGCTATTTTTTTGAATTTGCAAAGAAATAGCATATTCATTATGCCTCTAAAAGGAAATGATGAGCATCAAGGGCCAAAAAGGCAAGCTTATTCCATCACTCCCTTGTCAAAATCATTGTCACTCACCATGATTTCACCTCTTCATCTTCCATGCTATTGCAAATTATGCCATCTTCATCTCTAAATCCTCCTCATACTCCTTCCTCACCCTCCACACACCATGTCTCACCTTCCTCTCATGAGTCATCCTCCCAAGAAAAAACATCTTCCATAGATAAAAGTGAACAACAAAAAAGAAGTAAAAGTGAAGATGAAATTGACGATAAAAAAAAGAAAAGAAAAACAATGAAGGTAGGGGCAGCCCACAGGGAGATAGTGAAGGCAGTAAGGAAGGGGACAGCTATCAGGAAAACAGTGAGCAAGGAGGCAGCCATCAGGAAAACAGTGACAATGACGAAGCAAACAGTTCAAATCTTAGTGAAGACAACAAATTTGATGAGGAAGGAGGCAGCCCAAACTGTCAAAATAGTCAAGGCCTAAACAACAAAAATAATGACACCATTGAAGACCAAGGTCAAGATGAAAATGATGGAAGCAGTCACAGCAAAGAGGGAAGTAATAAAAATAGTCATGACAGCAGGAAGATGGATGAAGGTAGAGATAGTTTTGAAAAGGAAAAAAAAGAAGACCTAGACGTGTCTCACCAAACAGAAAAAGAACATGATATTTTTAAGATTGATCCTGATAATGAGTTCATTACAAATATCAAATTTAGTGAACAAGGAAATTCCCCACAACAAAGTAACCAAGAAGTACAAACAGAGAATTTTTTTGGAGAAGAGGACAGGCCTAAGGTTGTAGGAGACCAAACTAAACAAGCCCAAGTATTAACTCCTCCTCTCACTCATCATCAGCAAAGTCAAGAGCATGTGTTTACTACCTCTCCAAGGCAAGGGGCCATGCTTCCTCCATCAAAAGTGGTGAAGGTTAAAACCACTAAAACAGTAAAAGGAAAAAATATTCAAATAGTGCCAAGCAATGTTACTAGGGCATTAAGGAGCAGAGATAAATTTCCAAAATAGAGCAAGATTTAATTGCCTAAGAAAAACAGAGGAAAGAAGCTCATCAAAGTCAAAGGCAAGGAGAAAATTGAAGAACAAGAAAGCAGTCATGAGCATGAGAGGGAGTTTGAACTAATACAGTTGGATAGTGATGCTAAAGAAGATGAGGCCAGGATTCTTAGATCCCTCTTACAAGATCAGGATGCCCAAGTTAAAGACTTAGTAAATGATCTAGAAAGGTCAAAAGACCTTATCCACTTTTTTCAAATGCAAAATAGACAGATGAGTGGACATATGGCTATTTATGAAGCCTAGGAAATTAGATATAAAAGAGAAGTGCAAAAGTCACAAACAAAAATTTAAGAACACATGGGTGAGTATGCGGATAATGATGAGGACAAAGAGCCAGCAAGAAAGAGGCCTAGGACCATTGGTCTTAGAAAAGCATTGGAAAGGCAAAAAGAAGAGGAATCAGCCCGTCCACAGCAATACTCTATTACGGAGCTACTTGCTCTAGAAATTGAGAATGATAAAGATTCTTAGCTTGAGAGGGAAAATTAGAATTTGGAAACCAAATTGGAGAAAGATAACAAGGATTTGGGCCTACAAAGGAGAATGACCGAGCACTACAAGAAATTGAATCAGTTTGCCTGAAGGAAACTCAAAGCTGCCCAAAGAGGCGCGCGGCGGAAAAACATGGAAAAGGCCAATCCCAGCTTGGAATTCTTTCTCGAGCTTCATTACATGTTTCTAAGAACCCTTAAAAGATTTACTCACCAAAATTGGGCAATTTTGGACACATTCTTGTTTTTTGTGAATTTTAGGCCTAAAAGCATAAAATCATGAGTGCCTTAACTTTTTCTCGGAGCATCCTCAGCTGAAGAAAATTATATTTTTGGATTCCTTGACATCAAAGGAACATGCCCAAACATTTTCAGATCAATTGAAGTTGTTTTTGTCCCTCCAAAAGGGCAAAAACAATCATTTTTAACCTTTCTGCCTCTTATATTAGCAGGTGCTACACTACTGAGTTTTTTCACTATTTCTATTTTTTGTCTAACTTTCTGGCATCATTTTGAAAACAATCAAGTATTTTTGGAAATTAGACATCCGTAGCTTTCCAACGAGCCATCATGGGACCCATTTCGACATCGGGACGTCTGCCAATACTGCACTGCAAAACAGACTTTTTATGGTGCTACGCTCCTGTAGATTTTGCTGAAAAGCAGTTTTATGAGTGATGACTAGGCAAAATGTGTGTTAAGCAAGTTTATTTTATGTTTCATGCCTTAAAAGTGATTCTTTTTTGCTATTTTGGTCCAAAAAGATATTTTTGAAGGATATTTTGTGCCTTGGACCTTGTTAGGCCTCAAGAATAGCTTTAGATATTTATTTTTGGCCAATGGCCTTTTAGTTGCTCTAGGTGGGTTTCTCCTCCTTGGCTTACATAAACAAGAGCATTCATTGTAACAAGGTTGTAGAAATTGATATATTGAGAGCAATACATAGCATTATGAGCCTGGAAGAAATACTTTTTTTATGAAGTGGATGATGCCTTGCTTGGCTTGATGGTCAAGGAGCATTGTGTGCAGGATTCCATGGCTTGGTGAATGGTGATGTTTCTCTAATTTTTTTATGTTTCCTTGCTTTCATTAATGTTCCATACTTCTCATTTGTTGTAGATCATAAAAGTATATGTTGATACATGCTCATGGAAGCACCTCAAACATCCTACATGTTACAGCTTTGATGTTTTCCTCTTCTTGATCATCTCTAAAGGATTCTTAAATGCTCCTTAGGTCCATCAAGAAATTGCTATTTGTTTCATTTATGGTTAGTATGTTTTTCTATCTTGTATGATTTAGGGTATGCCCTGCGTACTTATAGTTTCTCAAAACTCCATTTCTGAAATATTTCTATGAAATATTGGTTGTTTTAGTTAATTCAAAGAGGTCTCATTCGATCTTGCCCTTTTTCCATGCTTGGAAACTTATTTCAGAGTTCTCGATAGCTCAAGATATGTTTTTTAGGAGTTCCCTCTTCATAGATTGAGTTGTTTGTTTATTTTGTTTGTTTTCCCAACAGCTGAAGGTGGTTTTCTAAAGTTAGGGGTTCTTATGCTTCTATGTATCACCAGATTGTTTATCTTTCATATGTATCAGTTTGAGTTTTATTCATATATATTTATGGTTTGCCCCACCTCATGAATAAATTCTTTAAAAATATATATTTTTAAGATTTCTTTGTCTTTCACAAACCTAATGTTCATTTCACTCAATTTTCACCCAAAGAATCCATTTACCTTGACTAAATCGGCCCTCCAGTAATACCTTGTCCATCATTTATAAAACCTTGACTTTATCTGACCCCATAGCTCTGTTGATTTGATGAACTCTCTTTCTATTTGTCCTTTTTGATCAGTTTACCTCAAAAACCCAAAACAAACCAAAATATACTTAACAGCTAGCCTAAAATCAAACATATAAAGAAAACAAGTTCACATCCTTCGCATAATAGAGAGAGCCCTCTCTAAGTCCAGGAAGGCTAGGTCCTAGGACTCCAAAGATTGGTCTGATGTTACCATGTCATTTGGTTTACCAATCTACCAAACAACGGGACATTAACATAATGGTGAACATGGTGGGACATTTCTCAGTTCATATTAATCTGCATATCTCTCAAGACTCATGGAAAACCCCTGTCAAGCTGATCATGCTATCCTATTGATTCATCCCACAGGTCACTAACATAATGGCAATCACGGTGGGACTTCTGAGTAAATAGTTTCCTGAATACCTCATACAAGCTTAGTTATACTTAGAAATACCGGTGAATTTTCCTCCTCATCGCCACACTAACATAATGGCAATCACAGTGGGACTCACTGAGTACATAATAGGCTAGCAAACTCTAGTAAACTCATTAGTCCTTAAAAATTAAAATCATACAAGTAGCCTATAAAGCCATTTAGAGTAAACTCTCTTTGTTTAACCACCTTAGCTAAGTGATGAACCAGGTATAGGACACTCTTACAAACTAGGATACATATAAGAAACTCAGAAAAACCCCAAAACATCCTTAGATTGGTTTTTTGTCAGTATTGGTGGTGGACCATACACATATACCCTCAAAAAAACTAAAAACATCCTCCTGGCGACTCCAGTAGCCTCC
Organism: Pinus albicaulis; assembly: GCA_034641835.2. Lineage (NCBI taxonomy): Eukaryota > Viridiplantae > Streptophyta > Pinopsida > Pinales > Pinaceae > Pinus > Pinus albicaulis. The sequence goes on from JAXQQM020066741.1 coordinate 59,998, forward strand.
AATAGGCCTATTACTCCACTAGTCCTTATAAAATCTCCTGGGAATGAATTGAGCAATCCCAGTCATGCTGATGGTGGACAACGAAGTTCAAATCTTCCACCTGGCAACTCCACAACCCTCAATAGACCAAAAGAATCCACTGGTAGAGAACTCTAAACTAGTTGAAAGGACACAGTGACTCTTTCTGGTAAACAAAGATGGATCCAAGTGTGAACAAAGAGGAAAAGTTGGAAATATTGATAAGTACATTCAGAAAACTAATGCATCTACTTGACAAGAAAAGAGAAATACACAAACTTAAGGTTAATGTTGCTTATTCAAACCAACCTACACTTTTTCCTCAAGAAGAAAATACTTAACCATTACAAGACAAGAGTAACAAACAAAATGTGAACAATGAGCAAGTTGCAAATAAAAACATAAAGGAGTGCTCTAAAGAATCAATCAGCCATCTTGAAATCACAAAATCTGAAATGGAAGAAAAATCAAAACCTTTAGGATCTCTACCTTTGTGCTTTGATTCATTTCAGATTATACAAGCAAATTGGCCTCCTGAGAATCTATCGGAGGCAACTCATGAATCCCATGCTTATTTTCCCCAACATCAAGAAGAGTTGGTTGAAGATGAAATCAAATCTGAAATGGGAAAAAAAATAAAAACCTTTAGGATCTCTACCTTTCTGCTTTGATTCATTTCAGATTATACAAGAAAATTGGCCTCCTAAGAATCTATTAGAGGTAACTCATGAATCCCATGCTTATTGTCCCGAACATCAAGAAGAGTTGGTTGAGGTTGAAATAAAATCTGAAATGGAAGAAAAATCAAAACCTTTAGGATCTCTACCTTTGTGCTTTGATTCTTTTCAAATTATACACGAAAATTTCCCTCCTGAGAATCTATCAGAGGCAACTCATGAATCCCATGTAATTGTCTTGAACATCAAGAAGAGTTGGTTGAAGATGAAACCAATCAAGAAATGAAAGAGAACCCACAAGATCTCTCTAAAGGCACAAGTGATTATTCATCACCTCTCTTAGGTAAGGCCCAAAAAGACATTCATCCTCTAAATCATCTTTCCCAAGAGAAAGAGGATTATTGTAGTTATATCCAAAGAAAGATAAAAATGCCTCCTTTTTTAACTAAAGAGGAGATAGATCAACTCATAAACATGCAAAAAGCCTCTAAAACTTCATATGACCAAAAATTTTATGATCGTTCTCCTGCTAATCTTGCATACCATAAGTCAGAAAATAGATTTGTAAATCAATTTGAAGAGAAAAAAAATCTGATAGTCCAATATGTATGGCTTGTGACATTACTTATATTAATTATTCTCCAAGGTCTGATCAATATGTTAATGATTATGATATCCAAATAGAAACTAACCTTGCAGAGCAATCAATAGTTGATTTGTCGGACAAATTTCATTATCATAAGGTTGAAAAAAGTGAGCAGCCAATACAGGTCACCTATGACACTGATGAGGAAATCCTTGAGAGTTTACAAGTAAGTGAGGAGTCTCTAACTCTTTGCCCTACTTCACTTCAATCCATCAGAAATAACTTTCACATCATTGGCAATCATCAATCTTTCAGTTTTGATGTTGAGGTTGAGGAAGATGATAAACTTCTTGAGCAAGTTGTCAATGAGGAGACTTTTCCTGAAATGGTTGAAGAAATAATTTGGGACATGTGATATTTCTTAACTCTAGATTTGCAGCCACCAAGTTCCATTGGATTAAAAATTGTAGATGAAGGCATGGAAATTGATGATGAAAATAAAGTTGCTGCACTTCTTTCTCAAGAAGACTTGTTGCCAAGAAGTGTTTCTGCTCATCAATATGATGGCCTTCACACAGATTTCAGCCCCTATATCAAAACACATCAGTTTGTCAAGGGGACTACACTGCAATATATGATGAGTATGATAGTTCAGGTGGTCATGAAGAATAGGACAAGTCTCTTCCGCAAAATATTCTCAAGCATAGCCAAGTGGAAGAAAGAGTAGTCCTGAATGAAGCTTATATATCAAATCCTCTAAATTAGGTATTATTCCAAGATCCATTTGTTTTTTTCCTTGAGAAATTTGAAGGAGAAGTGTGTTCTGCCCAGAATAGTCTGTTGCAAAGTGTGAGAAAAATTTTAGGCACTATAGTTCAAAATCAAGTAAGGTGGAAGTGGCCTTTTTATTTCTTCAGCACTCTCAAAAATATGAAACAAAATCCCTCATGGAATCATCTGCTTGATTGGCTTTGTTGGAAAATATATTTCACTAAATAAATTTATATTATGTATAGGTTAGATTAGGTTAGATAGATAGGTGTGAAAAATAAGCTTAGCCTTGTGAGCATCTTATTAGTTCTATATTGTTTGAAGAAAAAGTAAAAAATAGAAAATACAAAAACAATAGGAAAAGTAGAAAAAGAGGACAGTTTCTAAAGCAACGGTAAAGCCCCATACCCAAAAAATAGTCATGCCAAAAGTGGGCAAGTCTAAATGCCACTACTAGTGCTCAAAATATGTCTTGTTCAGTTATCTAGCCTAATCATAACTGAGCATATTTTAAATTGATTGCTGATAAGTTAGTGAAAAAGAATGATATTCAAAATATACAGGCTTGACTTATCAAAGAAAGTAGATTAGGAAACAAAGATGCTCGTTCCACACGCTCAAAACAGAGCCAAAGAGGAAAATAGGGATGAAAAGCAAATTATGTATCCTAACCCTGATTTTTCTAAAATCTCCTTTTGCGCAAAAATAACATTTGTGTGCAGCTTGTCTTTATGCCACAAACACATGACAAATAAAACTATCTAATCCTAATTTGATCATTTTTCAATTTCATGTTTTAGTCTAGCAAATGAAATCTCATCAAACAACTTAATCTTGACAGTTGACCTAGTATAGGTAGAGAATCAAAGGATTTCATCAGTTTAATCTGAACTCCCAAAATATATAAGTGTAGACGTAGATAGTGTTTTCTCTTTCAAAAATATCATATCAAGGGTTTGCCAGTCCAAGTGCACCCAAAGAAGAAAAAATGTTAGGCAAAGTAGCTGGGTAAGTAGAGATGAGGTTGATACTAATCATGCTGTCAATTTTTTAGAAAGCATCATTTTCAAGAAAAGCATCAAGAAAAAGATAAATCTGCGCCAATGGATGAGGCACTGGTCTTCACAGCCATAGATCTACAATTCTAGACACCTCCCGAAAAGGAGCTGCCCTTCCCAAATGGAGCCACTATTAGTCATCAGTATTTTTCACTTTTTTTGATGACTATATGCCTTGTCAAGGTCTTCTAGAAACCAATTTCAAACAGTCAATTTGTCCTCTAGAAAACCCCTCAGATTATTTTTTTTATCTTTTTCCCCCTCTTTTGCAAACTGTGGTACAAGTGGTCATCAGTTTCTAGTCCTATCCTAGATTAGTAAACCTTACCATATCCATAATTGTCATAAGACTTTTATCTATGATATCCAAAATCCTCTATTTTCACACAACTCTCTATCAAAGCATAAGAAAAGTTGTGTTTTTCCCCTTTCACTGTTTCAATGTCCATTTGATGACCTGACTATGTCTAATAAACCCTTTAGAAATTATGACAAAGTGTCTAGGTTTAGGCGATGGTGCTTAGGGTAAGTATCTTGAGAAAATTGTCTCTAGTCAAAAAAATATGTTCTTAGTATCAGTTAGCTATCCTTTCCTTAAGTCTAGCAAAGAAAATCCATTGGTTACCCCTAGTTCCTACATCATCAAGTTGTCATTATGTTTTGTTTCAAAAAAGCTCATAAAGTCAACTCAAGAAAAAACAGAGTAAGAACGATACTATGTCCAAAAAGAAAGTGATCAAGTGAATTTCAAGGATTATCCTCATGATACAATAGAAAAGGTCTCCAATGATCAAAGCCATCATATCAAGAAATATTTGCAGGGGTGTCAGGATGAATGGCATTAATCAGGTTTGAGCAAAGAAACATTTCAAGGAAAGGCTTCAAGCTAAAGTAGATTGATTGTTGGGAACCAAAGAAAATACAGAGTTCAGAGAGAAGAAAACCTACAGGATTCATCCTTGTAAATCAGAGATACCAAAAAGTATCAAAACAATCATCCATCATCACAACAAAGTACAAAATTTGGGAAACTACAGGACCAAGCACTCCATGTCAATTCAAAATGGTGTTTCCCTACTCTTCCCAAACATCTGGGTACAGCTGTGAAAATCAGCTTTATGAGGCTCGGTATGGCAGATTTCTGGAAAAGGGACCCTTCCAACAGTCTTTATGCGTCAAAGTGAAAAACATGAAAAAGGAACAGTTGCCTTTTTACACCCCTGCAACCTAGACTGAAAATTATCAAAGGCACCATCATCACAAATGAAACTAAGGCTACTGCAAAAGAGAAGTCACACTTAAGAGAGAAAAAGCATATATGTTTTATTTTGAAATACAATACCTGTGCATTATCTTCACAGTGAATTTCTGCAAAGGACATGTCTCAAACAATTGGATAAAGGGTTAACAGGCTTGAGGCGCCTCCTTCAATGATAATAGAGGGCGCGGAGTTTTTATGAGTCACCCCTTAAAAGAGAAATAAAGGGCACATTTTATAGTTTTCAAAAAAAGAAAAAAAGGATATTTCCTTTATACTAAAAGAGTGAAAACTACTTTTTCTATTTGAAAAATATTGTTTAGATGAACCACTATGAAAGATGTTTAAATATTTTCATAAGAATTGGATGAATGTGCAAAAGGACATCAAAGGGCAAAGGTGGCTCCTCCTTCAATGATAAGCAGAGGGTGCAAAGGTGTTAGACTGAATTGTCTCCTAAGAAGAGGATTGGAGGTCACATTTTACAAAGTTTCAAAAAATAGAAAGTGCCCTTGCACTAAGAAGAAGGAAATAAAACTTTTACACAGGAGACAGAGGATGCCTTTGCACTAAAGAGGAAAAAGTCAAAATCTAAAAGATGAACTACTGCACAAAAAGATAGTCACACTAAAAGGAAGAAAATATAAGTTATGTTTTACTTTGAAAATAAAATTTGTTTTATTATCCTCACAATAGTGGAAAATATGTGGAAACAGTTTCAGAAATTTGGAAAATAAGCAAATAGACAAGACAAGCCATGTGTCATGCCCGGGGCCAGTTTTGCTTCAAAATGTGTTTTTGACCAAACAGAGATGACATTGACAAAAGTGAGAGATTTTTTTTTCCATAATAGGCCCAATAAGGACAACCTCCTTCAGGTCTTACACAAGTATCATGGTTTGCGAGAAATGTCAAAAATACAGGTGTCACGGGAGAATTTCTGCATGGCTGGAGTAACCTTGGGAAAATCCCATTTTCTCACAGATGGAGTATCCCAATGACTTGCTTCATGATTCAAATGAAAACTATACTTGAATATATTTCCAATGAGCTATCATGAGCTTAATTTGTAATTGAGGAAGGCATCCAAAAGTGGCCTGCAACAGCACTCTACATTTCTGTACCAGCATTCACCATTTTTTACCAGTGTTGGGAGAATAAGTTTTTGGACAGCCAAATGGACACCAAATGAAACACATCATGTATATTTGGAAATTTGACATCCATATCTTCCCAACGAGCCATCACGGGCCCAATTCTGACACCGGAAGGCTTCCAAATCCTTGCTGCTCAAAGACCTTTTTGGTGTTACGCACCTGTACACTAGTGCAACGCTCCTATAGGAGCTCACAGTGCAAATTTTAATTGGACGCTACGCACCTATACACTGGTGCTATGCTCCTGGGCGAGAAAACGTAGCACTGCGAGATTTTCTACAAAAAAGGCCAAAATTGCAAATTTTTTCCCAGAGTTCGGTTTTCATCACACATAAACGAGTTTTCAAGGTATTTCTCGTAAAATTATGCCTCCCCATCTAGTTCTTGAACTATAAACGAGTTTTTTCATTCCTCACCTTTATTTCATCTACAAAGGGCTGTTTTTTTCAATTTTCAAAGAAATAGCGTATTCATTATGCCTCCAAAAGGGAATGATGAGCATCAAGGGCCAAAAAGGCAAGCTTATTCCATCACTCCCTTGTCAAAATCATTGTCACTCAGCATGATTTCACCTCTTCATATTCCATGCTATTGCAAATTATGCCATCTTCATCTTGAAATCCTCCTCATACTCCTTCCTCACCCCCCACACACTATGTCTCACCTTCCTCTCATGAGTCATCCTCCAAAGCAAAAGCATCTTCCATAGATAAAAGTGAACAACAAAAAACTAGTAAAAGTGAAGATGAAATTGATGATAAAAAAAAGAAAAGCAAAACAATGAAGATAGGGGCAGCCCATAGGGAGATAGTGAAGTCAGTAAGGAAGGAGACAGCTATCAGGAAAACAGTGAGGAAGGAGGCAGCCATCAGGAAAATAGTGAAAATAGTGACAATGATGAAGTAAATAGTTCAAAGCTCAGTGAAGATAGAAAATTTTATGAGGAAAGAAGCAACCCAAATAGTGAAAACAGTCAAGGCCTAAATAGAAAAAACAGTGACACCATTGAAGACCAAGGTCAAGATGAAAATGATGGAAGCAGTCACAGCAAAGAGGGAAGTAATAAAAGCAGTCAAGACAACAGGAAGATGGATGAAGGCAGAGATAGTTTTGGAAAGGAAAAAACAACAAACCTAGACACCTCTCACCAAATAGAAAAAAAACATGATCTTTCTAATATTGCTCCTGATGATGAGTTCATTACAAATATTAAATTTAATGAACAAGGAAATTCCCCACAGCAAAATAACCAAGAAGTGCAAACAGAGAATGTTTTTGGAGAAGAGGAAAGCCCTAAGGCTGTAGGAGACCAAACTAAACAAGCCGAGGTGTTAACTCCTCCTCTCACTCATCATCAGCAAAGTGAAGAGCATGTGTTTACTGCCTCTCCAAGGCAAGGGGCCATGCTTCCTCCATCAAAAGTGGTGAAGGCTAAAACCACTAAAACAGTAAAAGGAAAAAATATTCGAACAGTGCCAAGCAATGTCAACAGGGCATTAAGGAGTAGAGGTAAATTTCCAAAATAAAGCAATATTGAATTGCCTAAGAAAACCTAAGGAAAGAAGCTCATCAAAGACAAAGGCAAGGAGAAAATTGAAGAACAAGAAAGCAGTCATGAGCATGAGAGGGAGTTTGAACTAATACAGTTGGACAATGATTTTGAAGAAGATGAGGCCACGATTCTTAGATCCCTCTTACAAGATCGGGATGCCCAAGTTAAAGACTTAGTAAATGATCTAGAAAGATCAAAAGACCTTAAACACTTTTTGCAAATGCAAAATAGACAGATGAGTGGACAGATGGCTATTTATGAAGCCCGAGCAATCAGATATAAAAGAGAAGCGCAAAAGTCACAAGCAAAAATTGAAGAATACATGGGTGAGTATGTGGATAATGATGACGACAAAGAACCAACAATAAAGAGGCCTAGGACCATTGGTCTTAGAAAAGCATTGGAAAGGCAAAAAGAAGAGGAATCGGCCTGTGCATAGAAATACACTCTTATGGAGCTAATTTCTCTAGAAATTGAGAATCATAAAGAGTCTTGGCTTGAGAGGGAAAATTAGCATTTGAAAACCAAATTGGAGAAAGCTAACAAGGATTTGGGCCTACAAAGGAGAATGACCGAGCACTACAAGAAATTGAATCAGTTTGCCCGAAGGAAACTCAAAGCTGCCCAAAGGGGGTGCCCGGTGGAAAAATGTGGAAAAGGACAATCCTGGCTTGGAATTCTTGCTCGAGCTTCATTACATTTTTCTAAAAACCCTTAAGGGATTTACTCACCAAAAATTGGCAATTTTGGACACATTCTTATTTTTTGTGAATTTTAGGCCTAAAAGTATAAAATCATGTGTTACACCATTTTTTTGGTCATCTAACCTATTATCCTTAGATGAACCCAAGTACACCATGTAAAACCAATTTTACCCTAAGTAAAATTGCTTTCACCATGACAAATAACATTTTTCTATATTTCCTAGTCATATTTAACCCAAAACAAGGAAATTAATTAAATAAATCATTATTTATTTAATTATTTCCTAGGAATAAGCTATTTAAATCATTATTTAAATAATATTCCTAGTTAAATTTGACTAAATCATTTTTAATTAATTAAATAGATCATTATTTATTAAATTTTATTCCCACCATCTCCCTATAATAATAAATAAATCATTTATTTATTTATTGTT
>JAXQQM020081685.1:0-19626 GCA_034641835.2 Pinus albicaulis
TATATTTTTGTAGTTGAAATGCAATGCTTGTTTTTATTTAAATGTAGGGTTTTTAAAGCAGGGAGAAATAATGGCTGCCAAATTAATAAGCGTTTCTTTGGGAAAAATTTAAATCTTGTATTGGGTGATGAAGATAATAGAGGGTATTGAATCTTGATTCTTGACATCTAGAGAGAACCATACGGCCTAACACAATCCAATATAATTTACCAAAAAAACCCAAATAGAGTCAACCCTACTATAGGAGGAAGGGCCTGTAGTAAGAACTTACCATTTGCAGAAGCAGGGCGAATGTTGTTACGAAGGCGAGGCAAACGGCGAAAGGGCGAATGCGATGGCAAATACGCCTGCCAGAGCGAGGCGATACGGGGGCAGTCACGAAGCGAATCTTTGTTGAAAGAGGCGGGACGAATCGGGGCGAATGTTGTTACGAAAGAGCTCGGGGGAATGCGAGGGTGAATGTTGAAGGGCAAAGAGCTCGGGTGTGATGCGAGGGTGAATGTTGTTACGCAAGACGAGAGGCGAATGCGAGGGGCGAATCTTTGTTAAGAGCGAGAGGGCGAATGCGCGCGTGATATCAAACGTTAATGTAGCACACATGTACATTTGAACACTAATAGATTTTGTAGTTGAAATGCAATGCTTGTTTTCATTTAAATGTAGGGTTTTTAAAGCAGGGAGAAATAATGGCTGCCAAATTAATAAGCGTTTCTTTGGGAAAAAATTTAAATCTTGTATTGGGTGATGAAGATAATAGAGGGTATTGAATCTTGATTCTTGACATCTAGAGAGAACCCTACAGCCTAACACAATCCAATGGAATTGACCAAAAAAGCCCAAATAGAGTCAACCCTACTATAGGAGGAAGGGCCTGCAGTAAGAACTTACCATTTTGCAAGAGCTGAGGGCGAATGCTGTTCTGCAAGAGCTGAGGGCGAACGCTGAGGGCGAATGCTGTTCTGCAAGAGCTGAGGGCGAACGCTGAGGGCGAATGTTGAGGGCGAGATCGGATTAAAGAAATTTGAGCGTGAATGATGGCAAGGCACTATTACGCAAGAAATTTGATTTGAATGTTGTTCTGCAAGAGCGGAGGGCGAATGCGCGCGTCATATCAGACGTTAATGTAGCTATTGCGACGCATACGAAACAATAAAATCATTTTTATGTAGCGCGCATATAAGTTTAGAATTTTTATGTAGCGTGCATATAAGTTTCATATTTTTATGTGGCGCGCATATAAGTGCTGTTATACCGACGGCGGAAAAAACGTCGCTATTGCGACGGGTACCTAAACGTCGCAATGGTGACACCTAGACATTGTGTCGCACTTGCGACGACTGCAGTCCTCTCAATAGTGACGCTTTGGGCCATAGTGTCGCAATTGCGACGTCTTCCTCCAAACATCGCAATTGTGAAACTTTTCTAAGTGTCGGTATTACAACACTTTTCTATAAACGTTGGTATAGTGACGACTTCGGGCGGGATGGAAAAAATTTGGGGAAATTTCCGACATTTGGTCAAAAGCGTCAGAACCAAGTATCAGAATTTCCGCCAAATGTAGTAGTGCATTTTAGGTGTCCCATTCAATTCATTCATCTGCATTCCGTTAGGGGCATGCCATTATCTGACGGAAGGGTCTCTTCACTTGTTTCCCTCATGTTTGTACCTGTTGGGTTGGTCAAAATTTATCAAAATTCATCAAAGTTGATTTCAATCATTTACAGTCATAGGTGGTATGTTGGTCAAAAAAGAGTCATTTCAGTCATTAGGTCTAGGGTTTGGTTTTCAGAATGTCAAATAATGCCCGCAGGCCATGAGGATGTCTTCAAAAAGTTTTCATTTCAAGATTTTCATCATCAATAATGCTCAAGGTGATTCTTCTTCAAAACTCTGTTTTGAGGAAGAAATAGTCAAATTAATTGTTTGTAATGAATATGTAATTTTTAAAGTTTTCCGCCATGAAGTATTTCAAATGCAGCCCTGGTCATCCTTTGCCGAAATTCAACACCACCATCCCTGCAAAAAATCAACCAAGAAGCCATCGTTTCAGCCAAAAAATCAAAAAGGAAACTTGAAAAACAGAGTTGTATTAAAATGTGAAAAAGGGCCAAGCCAAAACATTACAAGAATGGGTCTTTACAAAGCAAAAATCAAAGCCATGACTTTATAAAGATATTTCTATGTGTATCAATGCCATTTGCATCCAAGAGTTCAAAAAAAGTTGAAGTTTAGTGGTGAGAGGGCGAAAACTGTAATTTTCAAGCCAAGACTGTGTTTAGAGTGTGTGCGGTTCATTGGGTAAGAGCGCAACGCACATAAGTTGCGCAACGCACTGGGCCTCCTGCCACAGTGCTTTTCTCCACTGGGCTTGTGTGCAGCGCACAGGGTCGACAAGCTAAAAAATCATCATCATTTGCTCCAAAATCAAAATAGTTCATCTTGGTCGCTCCAAGTAAGTTTGTGAGCTCTTTGCCGTTGATTTTAGTTTGCATTGAGTGTTATTTGGAGGAAGGGATTTGAAAGTTTAATTAGGCAAATTACAAACCCTCTCATGTGATGAAAATTGTTCCATAGGGTTTATGCTTGAAATTTAAAGTGTGGTTGTTGGTGCCAATTTGTAAACTCCATTCCCACTTGTGTTTCCTTTCCTCCTTGCTGTCACACTACTATCACAGTCCTTCTCCTATTCCCCTCTGTCCCAAACTACTTATACCCTTTGTTCCCATGTTTTCATCCTCAAACCCTACCACTTTCTACCACTCTCCTTCCTTCATATCATTTATAAATTCCCAATTTCCAAAACATTCAAGGACTCTCTTTATATCCTTGATTTCACTTAGCTTAAATATATCTTGTCATTTCATTTGTCCCTATCTCTAAAAACTACATTTCCCATCACCCTCTCCCACTCCCATATCACTTATAAAATCCCCAAATCCCGAAGTCCCCCAAGTAGTCAAGTGACTATCCTCACACTCAAATTTCACTTGACAGTCCATTATACCCACTGTAATATTTCCTCACAGTCTCTCATTTCATACTTGGCATATTCGGTATTGAAAGACAAACTCTTGTTTTCACCACATATATATCAGCATATACTTGTTATACACATTGCAAAGAACCATGTCAGAGACAGATTCATCATATGAGCAATAATATGAGCAAGACAGTGACTCAACCATAGAGCTAAATGTACCGAGCAGGCCTCATAAAAGTGGCAAGCATGTCAGAGAAGAGCCCACTTCCTTGACTCAATTGCAGGCCTGCCCGCTTGCAATGGCATGCTTTCAGCAACAGTCATGCTTTCAGTATTGTGAGATGATTGCTCAGATTTAGCATCATCAGGAGTTAGTTCGCTTATTTTTCCTACATTTGCGTGATGGTCATGTAAACCTTGCTGGAGTGAATTTCACCTTGACACCCGAAACCATTTCTCAGGCAACCGGGATACCCAATATAGGTGAAGAGTGGAACAAGAGACAGCAGCTGGATAGAGCATATTATGAACCTTACATCAGACCTAGCTATTTGAGGTAGCTCAGCAGGGTATTCCCATTTCGGTTTTTGAAGGAGTCCTACGCACCATTGATGAAACTCATCATCAGATACTTCAGCTGTGAGGGTCGATTCTCACGCCTTTGTGCATACCACATCAGACTTTTGATGCATTTCATGAGAGTGATAATGATGAGTATTCCATATTTCATGTGTCGAAACATAGATCGGATGACTACCCTTGTGCAGAAGAAGACTCCAGAGCAGCAGCATAACAACATTTATCATTATGCGCTCATCAATATCATTGTGGTACATCAGCTTGGATTGCAGGGCATTGCATGGGAGGAGTTCATTTCCTGCGACTTCTTTACAGCCCCTCAGCCTCCTCCCGAGATTGTTCATGATGCAGGAGAGCCTTCACATCAGTTTGAGGTTCCCGAGATAGAGCCTATTAGTGCTCCAGTATGTGTTACATATCAGAGAGGTACTAGAGCCTTATTTGCAGCAGCACAACGAGTACTATCTCCACCAAGGGTGGAAGGGGTCTCGTTATTTTCATCAGCAGCACAAGTACTATCTCCACTTGGCGTGGAAGGGGTCTCGCCTTTGACATCAGCAGAGGTACAGGTTCAAGACAGAGGCAAGAGGCCCATGCAGTATGAAGGCCCCTCACGAGGCCAAGATACTGATTTTGTATTCATCGATGTTGATTCAAGCTCTCCCAGCTCAAAGCTGAAAGAAATCATCCAGGAACATAAATCTGAGATCGACACACTGATCGAGAAATTGCAGAGAGATAAGTGGGTTATAACTTACTTGGAGCAGCGGAATAAACAATTAGAGGATCAGCACACACTCATGGAGCTGCAGAGAATCCACGAAGACCGGGAATTGACCTGAAAGAGACCAGGTGACATGACACCGTTTGAGCGGGAGATTTTCCTTACGAGAGCCAACATTCATCTTGAGAAGCTGTTGGCAAAGGCCAATAGGGACAAAGACATTCTCAGGCACATGAAGAACCACTATTGGGCCCGCACACATGTTTGCAAAGCGAAGATGAAGATCCTGAAAGTGAGGCTGAGGAGAGCACTGAGACGCCGGAAAGGCCTGATCCACTCCAAATCTTGGCCGAAGCTTCTTTGGTTGAGCATGGCACATGATGGGGAACCTTCACTCTAAATTTCATCAAATTTGGAGTAAATTTTGTCATTTTTGAAATTTTGGTCGCAAAACAGATTTTTCCGCCCGACGCGTCACGCCACTTGGCGTGCGCTTATGATTGGGACATCTTCTAGAGGAAAACTTGTTATTTTTGGGTTTTTTATGATGAATTATGCATGCTCAGGAATGGTTGAGAGATTTCATCAAGTTCTAGGTGGTTTAAAGGGTCAAAAACACCTTGAAAATGGCCTTTTTCCCACTTTTTGCATCATCAGGGACCAGTCTTGGGAGATTGCAGTTTTGGAGGGGCAAATGACATACAAGTCAAAAAATTCCACTTGGGGTGGATAGCAGACAGACAGGGCTTTCCAAGGAGCTATCATGAGCTCAATTTGGACTTCGGGAAGTGCCTCAAAAAAATGCTCAAATTGGCGCGACGCATTGAGTTTTCTGGCGCGGCGCATAGAGAAATTTGGCCTCATTTTCACTCTTCAGCTCAGAAATTCGCCCAGTTTTGACTAGTTTCACTTTCTGATGTAACTATTGATCTATATTGATGTAATTTCTTGACCATGATGTAAATTTGGCATATTTTTACTTGTTCTAGAGGATTCATTCACTAAAAAGTGAAAATTAAATGAATGAATCAATTTCCTTCCATATAGAGGCAAGTTGTTTGATTGCCTAGATTTCAATTCCTTGTTTAGAATTGGTTGAAACAGCTCCTAGAAGGAGGAGCTCGACCCCTAGAGGCATGGGAAGGGGTTAGGATGGTCTATATTATGTATTTTCTGAGTCATTTTTAGGGTTGGACTCTTGGGAAAAGTTTGGCACCTCATTGTATATTCATTTCAGCTTTTTGGCAAAGGAAAAACCAGAGTTTTGTAGCACTTGTTGGGATCCTTATGGATTTGAGTTTTGATGATGTTTTCTCCATGTATCTGTAATTTTCATTAATTTTATATGTATTTCATTTCCCTTCTATTTTCTTCTAAATTAAACAAATGAGTAACTAAGGTAGAATTCATTAGTTTGCTGGTGCTCTGCCTTAAAATTTTGTTTAGTCTTATATGTTTTCCTCCGTTTGAAGAGGATCTTGGCACCTTCTTGCCCTCTTCAACTCCTCAGCAGTCTTTTCTATCCATTCATTGAATCTAAGACATCAAATCCATTTCCTTCCCTGCCCCAACTTGAACTTTGTAAGAATTTGGCCTCATCCCCAAGCCCAAAACTGCCTTTCCCTTTTTTCCAACAAAACCCCTAAAAAATCATTCCAAACTCCTTGATTAATATACCTAGCCTAAAATTAGCACTCATTTCAGTCATCTCAAGGCCTATTGATACATTTTTACTAAGATTGACCCGGAGAGAGCCCTCTCCTGTTCTGGTAGGGCTAGCTACCAGACTGAGCGTGGTTTGGTGTTACCCTGAATCCCGCCTTCCTTCAGCCTAAGGTGGATTTAGGAAATAACATAGTGGAGACCATACTGGGGAAGAAATGATTTTCTTGTTGGTGTTATTTGTTTTATAAGCTACAGACGGAGCCTGAGGTTATGCCAGGAAGCCTTCAAAACGCTTTTTCTTTGCATTAGCGGAAGTAGATAAATGTTGCTTCAGTCAATCTCCGATCTAGCTTGTGAACGTGACACCTGACTTGTAGATTGTCTTGCCCCAGTACATGTATCAAGTCAGATCTGATGGTTGATGGTGGACAACGATCAGACATAAGAAGGCTGAAATCATTCACCTGGTGACTCTAACTCAATGTAGAGACTCCACTGGAGGACTAACTCTTTCTCTGCGAAAATGGAAGGATCTTACACAAAGTTCAGGTATCCAAAGTGGAATGGTATTCAGGATCTAGTCTGCTTTCTTGTAAATTAATTCTTCGCTGTTCTTGAAGCTGTCATGAAAGCTTTTCAGAATTTGTTGTATGATAAAGGTGATCAAAATCTTCACTCGACTTATTCAAAAAGTGTAAATACTGAGTTTCCCTTTGATCCTAGCCTCCTTACTTTTCCCACATCTTATGATGAATCTCTTCAGAGTGATGAGCCTAAAGAAAACAAGACCGATCCCGTGGCTCTTGTATATACTCCTACACCTTATACAGTCCCAGATAGGTATAAACCTCTTGTTTTACCTTCTGTTCTTCATGCTTTCCCTAAAAATTATGACCTATCTCTACCAAGATTTGACAGTGAATGTAACAATGTCAACGCTGAGCAACATATGAAGAATGTTGAGACTTTTTTAGATCTTTTTGAAGTTGATGAAGAGGATGCCAGTATTAGGCTTTTTGCTCTTTCTTTGCAAGGCCAAGTGAAGAGTTGGTTCAAAGCCCTGCCTGATGCGAGCATCTCAGATTTCTAGCAGTTCATCAAAGTTTTCCTCGATAGGTGGGTGATCGGACAGAACCTTTTCTTGATTATAGAAGAGTATAACCAGCTGAAAAGACTGCCAGGGGAGACAGTGCAACAGTTTTCCGCTAGATTCAATCGAGTATATTATTCAATGCCAGCTGATATAAGACCTTCTCCTAGATCTGCTCTCTTGCACTACCCGGGTGCCTTTGATCCGGAAATGGAGTTTCAGTTGAGAGAAAAGAATATTCCAACACTTGTAGAGATGCAGAACAGTGCAGTAAATGTAGAGGCTCATTTACTGATCTTGAGGGCAAGGTTGAAGGAAGAAGAGTTGAAAAACATAGATCCAGAGAAATTGATATCTCTAGAGGTAAAGCTTGACATGTTGATAAGTGCAGTAGAAGAGATGATGCAAAATAACACCACAAGGAATGAGTATAATTTTCAAGCCCATGGCTCACTGATTAAAGAAGAACAAGTTGCTGATCCAAAACATTTTGTTTCTTATTCCAGTTGTCATAGTGATTGTTTTATAGATCATCTTGGAGAAGAGAGAGTTGTTGATATGACATGTATGCTTGATGATGTGTTTTATACTGATGATTTGCCTCAGTTTGATCAGTATGATGATGATTATGCTCTCCAAACAGAAGCTAATCTTGCAAACAAATCAGCAGCTAGTTTGTGGAAGGAGGAAGTTCACTTTCAGCAGCTCGAGTACAATGATCAACCGATACATATCAGCTATGACAATGATGAGGAAAGTGCAGCAAATTTTGAAGTAAGTGAAGGCTCTTTGCCTTTTTGTTTTGACTCATTTCAGTTCATCAGAGACAATTTCCATGCAATCAGAAATCAACTGCCAACAAGCCTTGATTTGGACCATCTTGAGCGCAATGAAAACCTTGTTCAAGACTTCTCATATTCAAATTTGCAGTCCCCGAAAGCCATTGATTGTCAAGTTGCCGATGAAGACATGGAATCCAACACATATAATCAAATGCTACAAGGTGACTCCGTACCATTTTGTTTTGAATCATTCCAGTTTTTGAAGGAAAAATTGCATAGTTAATCTTCAAATGAGCAGCCTGTAAGAAATCAACAATCTCTCAGTGCTAATGTTGAGGATGAGACAGATAGCGGAATTCTTGAGCAAGTTTTTAATGAGAAATCTTCCCCTGGAACGACTAATGAAATCATTTTGGATACAAAACCCTCACTAGCACCAGATTTGCAGCCACCAAACGAAATTGAAGGTCAAATTACAGATGAAGGCGTGGAAGCCGAAATACATGATTTAATGATGCAAGAGGATTTTGTACCCTTTGGTTTCGAAGCATTTCAGTTTATAAAGAAGAATCTTCGTAATATCTCTAAAGAAAAAGATGAACAGCCAGTCGGATGTCATACAGTTTCAATGGATACATCGTAGCAGTCTTCTCAAGTTTTTGATGATCCTATTGCTCGTGTGTTGGATGATGTTTGCTGTAAAATTTCTTCTCCATTAGTTAACCATGTGCCAGAAAATAATGTTGATAATAATCTTATTCAAAAGTCGCCTTCATTATCTTGTTTAATAGAGTTTTCATTACAAAGCCCATGTCAATATTTGCAGTCATATGAGGGGATTGATAAAAGAGACTTTTGTTCTGTTTGGAATCAGCAATAGAGTTTGGTTATTCATGAAATTCAGGATCCTTTTGGCAGCCTGCTACTATCACCAAAGAAAGACAGTACAGATGTGAGGAAAATATTAATATCCAACTATGAAGATTACTTGGACCAAAGTAGTAATGTGTTAATGGAAATCAATAGCTATGTTTATGAAGATCCTTTCGCAGTATTCTTGAATTCAACCAGTAGATTCATGCTTTGCAAGTTTATCAGCAGTCAACTTGATTCCAAATTTCCATGGGAGTTGCCTTTCAATTCTTCCCTTTTCCTGCACATCAGAAAGCATTTGGGAAGAAATCAAATAGCAGCCAAGATGCTTACATGGTTGCATTGGTTGTTCCATTTCATTCCCGATCGAGTGGGTGAAAGAAAATTAGAGTAGGTTTGATGAATAAGCCCACTCCTTATGAGCATCTTTCCAGCTTTGTTAGTTATGTTTCACTATGTTTGGTTTATTATGGTTTTCTTAGCTTTGGTCTTGAGTCCGAGTCACTCACAGTAATGTTAGTTTTCGTGTTTTTATTCCATTGCCCAATGGATGAAGGCACCGCTACTCTCCCAGAGATTCATAGCTTCGCACCTCCCCAGAGCTACCATCCCCATTGGAGCCACTGTTAGAGTCGGTCTATTCATCCCTCCGTCGTAGATCAAAATCTCTTTCATTCCATTTCATTTTAGGTGTCTCATTCGGCTCATTCATTTGCATTCCGTTAGGGGCATGCCATTATCTGACGGAAGGGCTTTGTCACTCATTCCCCTCATGTTTGTACCTGCTCGGTTGGTCGAAATTTATCAAAATTCATTAAAGTTGATTTCAGTCATTTACAGTCATAGATGGTATTTTGGTCGAACAAGAGTCATTTCAGTTTCTAGGTCTAGGGTTTGGTCTTCAAAATGTCAAATAATGCCCGCAGGCCATGAGGATGTCTTCAATAAGTTTTCATTTCAAGATTTTCATCATCAATAATGCTCAAGGATGTTTCTTCTTCAAAACTCTATTTTGAGGAAGAAATCGTCAAAATTTATTGTTTGTAATAAATATGTATTTTTAAAGTTTTTCGTCATGAAGTACTTTAGATGAAGCCCTGGTCATCCTTTGCCGAAATCCAATGCCACCATCCCTATGAAAAATCAACCAAGAAGCCATCATCTCAAGCCAAAAAATCAGAAAGGAAAACTTGAAGAACATAGTTGTATTAAAAGTGAAGAAATGCCAATTTTGAAACATTACAAAAGTGGGTATTTACAAAGAGAAAATAAAAGCCATGACTTTATAAATATATTTTCCTTGTTTGAATAGCCATTTTCATCCAAGAAATCAAAGAAATCCGACTTAAGCAGGTGAGAGGGCAAAGCTGTCATTTTGGAGCAAAGACTGTGGGTAATTGTCTGTGCGGCACATTGGGTAGGGGTGCGGCGCACAGAGCCGACGTGGCGCACTGGGCCTCCTGCCACAGTGCTTTTTTCCAACGAGCACGGTGCACAGAGCCGATGCGGCGCACTAGGCTTGTGCACGGTGCACAGGGTCTACAGGCTAAAAAATCATCATCATTTGCTCCAAAATCAAAATAGTTCATCTTGGTCGCTCCAAGTAAGTTTGTGAGCTCTTTGCCATTGATTTTAGTTTGCATTGAGTGTTATTTGGAGAAAGGAATTTGAAAGTTTAATTGGGCAAATTACAAACCCTCTCATGTGATGAAAACTGTTCCATAGGGTTTATGCTTGAAATTTAAAGTGGGTATGTTGGTGCCAATTTGTAAACTCCATTCCCACTTGTGTTTCCTTTCCTCCTTGCTGTCACACTACTATCACAGTCCTTCTCCTATTCCCCTTTGTCCCAAACTACTTATACCCTTTGTTCCCATGTTTTCATCCTCAAACCCTACCACTTTCTACCACTTTCCTTCCTTCATATCATTTATAAATTCCCAATTCCCAAAACATTCAAGGATTGTCTTTACATCCCTGATTTCACTTAGCTTAAATATATATTGTCATTTCATTTATCCCTATCTCTAAAAATTACATTTCCCATCACCATATCCCACTCCCATATCACTTATAAAATCCCCAAATCCTGAAGTCCCCCAAGCAGTCAAGTGACTGTCCTCACACTCAAATTTCACTTGAAAGTCCATTATACCCACTGTAATATATCCTCATAGTCTCTCATTTCATACTTGGTACACATTTGGCTTTGAAAACAAAACACCTATCTCTCATGTTCAAACCAATCAAGCATACACTTGTTATACACATTGCAGCATCATGAAAGAGATAGATTCTTCATATGAGAAAGAATATGAGCAGGAAAGTGAATCAACCACAGAGCTTAATGTACCTAGAAGGCCTCATAAAAGTGGCAAGCACGTCAAAGAAGAGCCCACTTCCTTGCCTCAGTTGCAGGCCTGCCCTCTTGCAATGGCATGCTTTCAGCAACATTCATGTTTTCAGTATTGTGAGATGATTGCTCAGATTCAGCATCATTAGGAGTTGGTTCACCTGTTTGTTTTACATTTGCGTGATGGTCATGTAAACCTTGCTGGAGTGAATTTCACCTTGACACCAGAAGCCATTTCTCAGGCAACTGGGATACCAAATATAGGTGAAGAGTGGAACAAGAGACAACAACTGGATAGAGCATATTATGAACCTTACATCAGACCTGGCTATTTGAGGCAGCTAAGCAGGGTATTCCCATTTCGGTTTTTGAAGGAGTCCTATGCGCCATTGATGAAACTCATCACCAGATACTTCAGTTGCGAGGGTAGATTCTCATGCCTTTATGCATACCACATCCGGCTGTTGATGCATTTCATGAGAGTGAGACTGATGAATATTCCATATTTCATGTGTCGAAACATAGAGCGGATGACTACCCTTGTGCAGAAGAAGACTCCAGAGAAGCAACATAATAGCGTTTATCATTATGCGCTCATCAAGATCATTGTGGTACATCAACTTGGATTGCAGGGCATTGCATGGGAGGAGTTCATTTCCCGCAACTTCTTTACAGCTCCTCAGCCTCCTCCCGAGATTGCTCATGATGCAGGAGAGCCTTCACATCGGTTTGAGGTTCCCGAGACAGAGCCTATCAGTTCTCCAGTATGTGTTACATATCAAAGAGGTACCAGAGCCTTATTTGCAGCAGCACGACGAGTACTATCTCCACCCGGGGTGGAAGGGGTCTCGTTACCTTCACCAGCAGAGTGAGTACTATCTCCACTTGGCGTGGAAGGGGTCTCGACTTCGACATCATCACAGGTACAGGACAGAGGCAAAAGTCCTATG
The DNA here is from genome assembly GCA_034641835.2 of Pinus albicaulis. Classification (NCBI taxonomy): domain Eukaryota; kingdom Viridiplantae; phylum Streptophyta; class Pinopsida; order Pinales; family Pinaceae; genus Pinus; species Pinus albicaulis. Next base: position 11,997 of record JAXQQM020081685.1, read on the forward strand.
TAGGATGAAGGCCCCTCAGAAGGCCAAGACACTGATTTTACACTCATTGATGTTGATTTGAGCTCTCCCAGCTCAAAGCTGAAAGAAATCATCCAGGAGAAGAAAGATGAGATCGACACATTGACAGAGAAATTGCAGAGAGCTCAGTGGGTTATAAATTAATTGGAGAAGTATAATAAACAATTGGATGATCAGCAGACACTCATAGAGTTGCGGCAAATCCGTGAAGACCGTGAATTGGCCCGAAAAAGACCAGGTGACATGACACCGTTTGAGCGGGAGACTTGCCTCATGAGAGTCAACATTCATCTTGAGAAACTATTGGCGAAGGCCAATAGGGACAAATACATGCTCATACATATGAAGAACCACTATTGGGCCCACACACATGTTTGCAAAGCGAAGATGAAGATCCTGAAGGTGAGACTGAGGAGAGCACTGAAATGTCGGAAAATGCCTGATCCACTTCGAATATTGGACGAAGCTTCTTTGGCTGAGCATGGCACATGATGGGGGACATTCACTCCAAATTTCAGCAAATTTGGAGAAAATTTTGTCATTTTTGAATTTTTGGTCACAAAACAGGTTTTTCTGCCCAATGCGTCGCGCCACTTGGCGCGCACTTATGATTGGGACATCTTCTAGAGGAAAAATTGATATTTTTGAGTTTTTTATGATAAATTATGCATGCTCAGGAATGATGAGAGATTTCACTAAGTTGTGGTGGTTTAAAGTAATAAAACACCTGAAAATGGCCTTTTCGCCATTTTTGCACTTAGGACCACCTTGGTCGTAGCTGGAGGGGAAAATGACATCCAAATCCAAAATTCCACTCTAAGTTGGATAGTAGACAGAAATAAATTTAATGAGGCCATCATGAGCTCAATTTGACTTTGGGAAGTTCCTACAAAATAGGGGGCTCAAAGTGTTTAATATTGAGCTTTTCAAGGACGCATAGAGAAATTGGCCTCATTTTCACTCTTCACTTAAATTCGCCTAGCTTTGACTAGTTTCACTTTATGTAAATTCATTGATCTATATTGATGTAATTTCATAACCATGATGTAATTTTGGCACATTTTTACTTGTTCTAGAAGATTCATTCACCAAAAGGTGAAATGTGAGTGAATGGATCAGTTTCCTAGCATATAGAGGCAAGTTGTTTCATGGCCTATTTTCTAGCTCCTAGTTTAGATATGGTTGAAACAGCTCCTAGAATGATGAGCTCGACCCCTAGAGGCATGGGGAGGAGTTAGGATTGTCTATATTATGTATTTTCTCAGTCATTTTCAGGGTTGGACTCTTGGGAAAAGTTTGGCACCTCATTGTATATTCATTTCAGCTTTTTGGCAAAGGAAAGACCAGAGTTTTGCAGCACTTTTTGGGATCCTTGTGGCTCTGAGTTTTGATGATGTTTTCTCCATGTATCTGTAAGTTTCATTAATGTTATATGTATGCCATTTCCCTTCTCTTTGCTTCTAAATTAAACAAATGAGTAACTAAGGTAGAATTCATTAGTTTGCTGGTGCTCTGCCTTAAACTTTTGTTTAGTCTTATATGTTTTCCTCTGTTTGAAGAAGATCCTGGGACCTTCTTGCCCTCTTCGGCTCCTCAGCAATATTTTCTATCCATTCATTGAATCTAAGACATCAAATCCATTGCCTTCCCTGCCCCAACTTGAACTCTGCAAGAATTTGGCCTCATCCCCAAGCCCAAAACTACCTTTCCCTTTTTTCCAACAAAACCCCTAAAAAATCATTCCAAAATCCTTGATTAATATACCTAGCCTAAAATTAGCACTCATTTCAGTCATCTCAAGGCCTATTGATACATTTTTACTGAGATTGACCAAGAGAGAGCCCTCTCCTATTCTGGTAGGGCTAGCTACCAGAATGAGCGTGGTTTGGTGTTACCCTGAATCCTGCTTTCCTTCAGCCTAAGGTGGATTTAGGAAATAACATAAGGATATCTTTAAAGTTGATTTTATGGAATGAAATGATACAAAAAGAAGGGGAATTAAACAAATGAAGAATAAAGAGCAGCATAAGATCTGGTAAGTACTTTGAAACTAGCCAGCTTTTGACATACACTTAAGAAAGACATAAAAGTAATCTAAGATCTGGTAAGTACTTCAAAACTAGCCAGATTTTGATGCAATTTCAATAGAAAAAAATTTTAAACACAAAGGGAAACACATATGATAACAAAGAAATGTCTAAGATCTGGTAAGTACTTTCAAACTAGCCATCTTTTGACACATTCTTAGGGAAACTTTCAGATAGTCTTTTGGAATAAAACTAGGACAGGGCTCACCATAACTTCCTTATTTCCTCTCTACTTATAAACATAAACTAGAAATAACATTCAAGAATAACAATTAGCCTAGACAGTAGGACAAGGGAATGCCAACATTTCTAACTGCTTAAACTGATATAAATCATTCCTCAACAACACAATTTGGAAGAAAACATATAGATAAATCTTATCAGTCAGAGAAGGGTACTGATATACAATAAATCCTAACTTTATGCTTGTTTTTCTTTATAAGAGAAGATGGAAAAAGAGAAAACAGAAATAAAATAACGATTTACAATAACAAAAAACATCACCGTCGACATAGACCAAGATCCCATAAATCAGCTTGTATTGATGCTTCAAACCAGTTACAGCTTTAAGTCCAGTGTTTCAATTCAACAATCATCTTCACTTCTCATCCTAACTTATTTAATCACAAGCAGAGCTCCAAGAGCCCGTGAACACTATTTACAAGTAGAAGTTTCAAGCTCAAGTATATTTCAAAGTTCGGCAACCAACATTTTCTCATCTTCTACAAGAGTATTTATAGAAGAAATGAGGAGGTGGGATCTGATAAAAGATCTCCAAGGTTAATTAATACAGACTTAATAGCTTCTCGGCCTTTGAGGGGCTCGATGGAGAAGTTTATAGATATGTCTTATGCATTAATTATTTTACTTTTAAGACAAAAGCTCAGTGGGAGCTTTTGTTGACTTTAAGGCTCTGTTTCATGTTGTAGTAACTCTGCTGATATTTTTACATTAAGTTCCTTTGGCAGAATTAACTATTCGGTTGCGCTGAGGCAAATATCTGATTTTCTAATCATAATTCGGCCTCTGTTGAATGCTTTGAAGCTACAGATGGCATTGGGTAGCTGAGAGGAATCAATTTGCCTCTTATGTGGCGGTGGAGGCTCTTCTAACTGATAAATATTTTTATTTTCTTTAATTGTGTTTAATCCAATGGATTAGGCTTTTGATACTAGATCTTAGTCGTAATCCATTAAACTATGGAATTCATCTTCAATCTTCAGTTCTCTTGTGGCAGGTCTTCAACACTGATACTCTTTTGTTTTGATTTGATTCACTGTGTCTTGTTGATGTGCAGGTTCTTCAAAGGGTCCATATGGCATCAATGCCCAGGAAGCATTGACGAAATGTGGAGTTGAACCCTGCTGAATGATTTCTTCTTGATAAGTGAAAGCCTGGAGGATCTTCATCCTCAGCTTCAATTTTCCTTTTATATAATGGAAAACACCATTAAAACCTACAAAATACAAAAAATATTATAAAATCCTGCGTTATTCGGTAAAACTTCTTCAGAGGTTGTGGGGAAGGAGCGAGGTCTTTGGATGACAGCATCCAACGTGGGGATTTGTGCGTGGTGGTCAAAGAGGAAAGCGGGGGAAGAATTAAGTTAGGCCCGTCGATCTGCAGAGATCGACAGTCAGGAATAAACGGCAGGATCATAATGTAAATGATCACATTATGGAAATTTGGAAGAAAAACAAAGGAAATAGGCGAAATTTCCTTTGGCGAAGGTAAAATGCACAAAAATTGAAATTGGGGTTTCGGGATGATCGTGGGCCATCGGATGAGACTAGGCCACAAGATCAACGGCGGAGATTGCACGTTGAAAAACCCTTAGTAAAGGTGGAGGGCAAAAGTGTAAGGTGAAAGTGGTATAGGACCGTTGATCTACAGAGATCAACGGTCGAGGAAGAACATGATGTAATATAGTGCAAAAGGGGAAAGGTGGTTTCGGAGGGAAAAACAACTGTTTTCGCATGAGAAAAAGGCGGGTAGGTGGTATTGCCTTTTCGAACGCGATATGCATCAGGGGGCAACACGTGTATTTTGAAAATAGCCTACATCGGGTAAATTTTGGAAATTAACCTCCGTGCTGAAAGTTATGTGAAATTATGCTTGAACCGTTAGATCTGGGATCTCAGATCTAATGGTGGAGAGCAAGCACGAATTTGGAAAGATGCGCAGGCAGAAGTGGGAAGGGCGGTTTTATTATGGACCGTCCGATCAAGGATTGGACGGCTAGGATTAAAACTGAGGAAGGCAAGACCCATAGGAGGCAGGCCTATCGGGATTAATAAGAACCGTTAGATAGAACAGATCAATGGTTAGGATTTGATCTGGGGTATAAATGAATTAATACACAGGCGGAAAGAGGGGTTAATATAGGCTGTTGATATGCAGAGATCAACGGCTGAGATCAGTTGGAAAAAAATATAGAGCGGGGCCGTATGTTTTATAACCAAAGTCGGAAAAAGCGATCGGGACCGTCCGATCTGGACACATGGACAGTCCAGATGCAATCGAACGCATGTGATCGGCGGGGAAGAAATTTTGAATGGCACCGATGCGATTAACTGTGGGCCGTCAATCTGCAGATCAGATCGACAACGGAGAACTTATCGGGAGTTGACCAATCAGGGGTGGCATAGTATTAACGTGCCCAATGAAGAAATTTCGATGCGATTGTGCGCAGGCCATCGGATTGGCCCAATGATCAACGGTGGAGAAAAGCTCTAACCAATGGATGAGCGGGACCCTCCATATTATATAAAACCAAAAATTAAATGAAAAAAAAAGGTTTTTGTGGTTCGGGTAGGTTATATATATATGAAAAGGTGCCCGGTTGTGGGGCCATTGGTTTATATGGAATGCGATAGGCCCAGGGCTTTATACATAGAAAGGACCAATCGCATCGAAAGCACGGTGATGGTCTTTCAATCTAACCATTTTGATTTTCTCCAATGCGATTAATGCTTCAGGACTTTAACTCCTGGTCCTGGGCGTAAGTTATATGGACTAAAGGGGAGGGCGGGAGTTTATACAATGGGGCTCAATCGCATCGGAACTTTGATGCGGGGCTTTTCAATCTATCCATTTTCATTAAAAAACATTGCTTTGGCGGGTTTAAACCAAAACTTAGGAAAAGCGGGTTTTTTGAATTAACAAAGGGAAATATGCATCGGAGATGGGTTATTCACAAGTTTTAAGTGTCGAATGCGGGCTTTGTGTTTATATGAAATAGTGATAGGATCAAGGCTATGTAATAAAGGGCCAATCGCAATTGGAGATTTCAATAAAGGGAAAAGACTTGTGCGTTGTGTTTTCTCCAACACGATAAGCGCTGAAAGGGTTTAGCGCTTGGTTCTAGCACCAGGGCACATGAGGGGAAGTGGTTAGGATTTAGCCCAAAGGGGCTTAAGCCCATAATGCAAAAAAGTGTATTTTTATGATTTTTTTAGAGTTTTCTGATGGACTTGGGGGTTTCGGCAAAGTTTAAAAGTGAGTTTTAAACTTTGTAAAGAGGATTTTATGAAGGAAAAAGGGGGAAAAATGAAAAATAGAAGAATTCTATGGGAATGAAGGGGTAAAAAAAATGAAGGTTAGTTTTGCAGTGGAGGGAGGGGAAAAATGGATTTTGCAGCAGTCTTTTCTCAATGAAATCAGCAGAATTTCAGAGTTTAAAATGGAAACATCAATGAAGATTTGAACAAAGGGCATGACGTCTTCAGGAGTCTTCAAGAGATAACATTTTTAGCAATAAAACCTATTTCTTGAAGACTCAAGAAATTATTTAGCCACCATTTGGTATGACAAATTTTATAGGTGGCTAACAGACCCTTCCACGATATTTGGAGCACGCACCTTCCTATGACCTCTTTGATAGGTTAAAGGAAAAGGCTCTATGTCAAACATCTTAGTGTTATTTGCCTCACTGCCATCTTCCTCACTGCTATTTTTCTCACTGCCATCTAACTCACGGCCATCTGCTTCATTCCCATCTGCCTCATTACTCTCTTCATTATTTGTTGTTGTGGTGTCATGAGATGAGGGTGAAGGGTTGTGGGAAGGTGATGAAAGAGGATCATCCTGAGGTGAAGGAATGTGAGTGAGTGGAGATGTAGAAGGGTCATCATGGGGTGAAGGAATGTGAGTGAGTGGAGAAGTAGGAATAGTAGGAAGTGATGTACAAGTATGAATGGGAGGATGAGAGGATGAAGGAGCATCTTGCTGATGGTGGACTTGTGGAGCAGTAAAAACCTCATTAGCGATGAAGATCTCCCATGGGATTCTTTTCTGTTGTAGTTGGTGCATAACAACCATTTTTATAAGTGAGTGATGGAAAAGGCTTTGCATCTGCTGAGGGTAGTTTCTCCTTTTCAATATGTATGAAATTTTATCAATGCTTCGATAGAGGTAATAGGGTATGTGCAACATCTTCACTCAAGTAAAGTGAATAAGCAGCCTGATGTGGTATGAGTAAAGACGGGAGAACCTTCCCTCACATGTAAAATACTTCATTATAATCTTCATCATAGGTACATATCTATCAAGTAGGTGATAGAAAGGAAAGATGGACTTGCAGTGGTCTTTATACATGGGCTTACGGTATGGCTCAAAGTAACTCATGTCAAGGTTGGGTTGCTTGAACCATTCCCTTATGCTTGGTATCCCAGTGGCATTGGGAATAGCATCTGTAGATAGCTCAAAGGTGACCCCTGCAAGGTTAACTTGTTTGTCATGCAAGTTAATGATAAATAGTCTAGTTAGCTCAGGGTGGTTTTGCACCTGCTACACCTTTTCAAAAAATTCAAATCATCCTACATGCTTGAAAAAAGAAACAGTTAGGAGAGATGACATGAGCTCTCTTGTATTGAGGGGTTCAAATTTGTTGATATTTCTTCCCTTGTGATCATGCCTCCTTGGCATTTGGGCCTCTCCTCCACTACCACTATCTTCTGACATCTTTTACTCTGTTTTTGGAAACCCTAGGACTATAAATGGAAATGAGATGAAGAGATGGTAACGAAGAGGTAGCCTTGCAAATGAGGGAATGAGTGAGTGAGGGTATAGGTGTATGATAATGAGTGAGAGGCAAAATAGCTTAAAGAAAGCCCTCCAGCTGTACAATTTTCCTTTGTATCACTGACACTCTGCCTAGGAAGATGGAGCAATGGAAAAAAGTGATTTCAAGGTAGACTTAGGGTTTGATCTTAGGGTTCCATTTCATTGATTTAGAAAACACCACAATTGCTTGAAGATGAGTGTATGTTAGGTACTTACCTCTTCCCAGTGCTTTAGAAGACTTTGGAGGAAACTTGAAAGGCTTTTGAAGTGGTTTTAGTGGTTAAATTTCTTAGAAAGACCTCCTGGCCAAGGGTGCAGCGCCAATGCCGGGGGTTTAGTGCCAGTCCCAGGCGCGCAGCTTCAAACCTGAGCACACAGCGCCTTAAGAAATTTGTTGTGGGTCTGTCGGGCAAGGGTGCAACGCCTTCCCCAGTGCGTAGCGCCACCTTCCAAGCACGTAG